>RJWM01013398.1:0-28248 GCA_004363535.1 Dasyprocta punctata
GCACCACCACATGTCTTTTGTGTGTGTGTGGGGGGGGGACTGGGGATCGAACTCACAACCTCGCTACCAGGCAGGTGCTTAAGCCACTGAGCCAAACTCCCAGCCCTACTTTTTTGAGGCAGGATCGCACTATGTAGTTCAGGCCGGCCTTGAACTCACAATGTTCCATCTACCTCAGCCTCCCAAGTACTAGGATTAAAGGCATGTGCCACCACGCCCAGCTACATTCCTAGCTTTTAATAACCCATTATGAGGTTCTTATCCATTCAATGATCCAAACCCTTCTGATTCCTGTTTTCAGGCTGCCTAGTACCTCTAGGAACCACACCTTAACCATATTTACACAGTGTAGTGGACTAGTTGTTTTTCTTCTAAACTTTTCTTTGGTGATTGAATGAAAGTAGAGAATATAACAGTGTACTGAGTGCTACTTGAACCACCAGAGATAAGTACTATTTAATTGTCGTATTTACTGTGGTACTAGGGATTGAACCCTAGGGGGCAAGGTGAGCAAGTCCAAGATTCTGGCATTTGGCATTGGCATCTACCAGTAGCCCCCTTCACCCCTATGCCCATTCTACAGATTCAGGACTCTGGTTTGTGTTTCATATCCCCTCCCTTGACAGCTGCCCAGGTGGGCAGGGCTTCCTGCCACAGGGCTACATCTGTAGGCTCCTGGCTTGGAGAGAAGACTGGCAGGTTGGCACAAGCTAAGCATTCAAAGGGCACTCTTATAACAGTAGTCTTCTCTATATAGGAAAAGTTGGAAGCTAAGCACCTTAACAACTGGCAGATTTGGGGACCGAAAACAACTGTTCGCCCTGTCCTTTCCAAAATGAAAAGTCAGCTGGAAGATCTGAAAATGCCTTTTAGCTTTTGATGTTTTTTTTTTCCTGTAGTCAGCTATTCTTCCCCACAGATTTTTTTGCACCATGTGATATTGCCTACCCTACCTCCTCCATGTAAAATTGAGGTCTGGCTGCAGGGGACAAACTCCCATGCTGAAAACTCCCCCTGCCTAACATCAAGCCATTGGCATTTCTGGTATGCTTTCGAGGCAAGACTGGTATGCTCACCCCAAGAGAAAGAGCAAATTCCCTGAGAAACGGCTTTCCAGGGGAGTGAAGTGGTGTTGAGCAGAAGGTGTAAAACTACATTTGAGGGGTGTACCCTGGTCCAGAGACAGGGACAGAGGCAAGGCCCTGACAAGTAAGCAGGCAGGTTGGGGTAAGAGGTGCTGAGGACAAACCAAGGCTAGGACCCAGGCTCAGTGAAAGTGCAGGGAAGGCTTTCCAGGAGTGGTGAGGAGCTGGCCAGTGATTGTAGCAAATGCCCGGAACCATAAGTCAGCTGGTTTGGTGGGAGCTGGGGAGCAGCTAATGGCAAGGCTGAATAAGCTGACAGGCTCCAGATCACACTAAAAGGAAAACATTGATTTTAGCAAAAGCTAGTTGGGAGTCATGGAAGGTTTCTGAGCAGAGTAACTGATGAGACTTTGGAAAGTCACTCTGGCAGTCACTTGGAGAGTGGATGTTCCACAGAGAAAACTGGGGATTAATGTGTCACAAGTAAAGTGATTGTGCAGCAGTATTCCAAGGAAAGTCAGGCTTCCACTGGGGGTTTAGCTCAGTGGCACAAGCACCTGCCTGGCAAGTGCGAGGTGGGAAGTTCGATCCTCAGTCCAAAAGAAAAAAAAAAGTCAGGCTTCCACCAAGGCATTTCAAAGACCCAGATGAGGGCAGTGCCTCCACGCTGCTCTGTCTCCTTTGAAGCCTGTGCTCTGGTGAAATTTGCCTAGAAGCCCCCTGTGCTGACTGTGTGGAGCCCCTAAGCTTGAAGCTGGGTTGAGAACTCCCCACTTCTGTTTCAGACAGACAGACAGACAATACATAGTACACAGTGGCCACTGATGCTAAATTCAAAACCACTGGTGTGGTAGGAAGTACAATACTCAGCCTAACCTGGGTTCAAATCCTGACTTGAGCAAAGTGCTTGCCTCTCTGAGCTGCAGCTCCCTCAGTAAAGTGGGAACAGTACAGTCTCTAGTCTTCTGCGACCTTCTATGGCTTTATTTGCGGGCGATTACTAGAACACAGCCCCAGGAATGTTCTCCTCAGCTTTACCTTCTCTCTCAAAGTCCTTTCATCCCTCCCCTACTCACCCCACCCAACCCAGCACTCTGCTCCAGTCACACAGTCCTTGCTGGCCCGTCCGAGCCCTGTTCTTCTGAACTCCGGGACCCTACATGCTGTTCCCTCTCCAGAATGAAGCTCCTCACTGGGCCCATACCCACTCTTAAATTTGACAAATTAAATTCCTGGGGGCTGACTTTCCCGCCCCTCAGGCTAGGTTGGCACTCCACCCATAAACTCATAATACCATGTGCGTCTTCTTATAGTCCTAATCAAAGCTGCAGTTATTAGATTAATATCTCCCGGGCTCCACTAGAGGACTGGAGCAGTCTGTTTTAGTGACTGTGGAATCACTAAATCCTGACACATAGATAGTGCTCAGTAGGGCCTGGGGTTAGCTCAGTGGTAGAGCACTTACCTAGCAAGCAGGGAGCCCTGGGTTCCATCCCCAGCGTGGGGGAGAGATTAATAGTTATTGATTGGCAGTGGAATCTTAGTTCTGACATCAAAGCCCAACAAAAGGCGATACAGATAAATTGGATTTCACCAAAATTAAAATCTTTTGCGCTCCAGAAGAAACTATCTACCAAGTGAAAAGACACCTATAGAATGGGGAAAATATTTGCAAATATATATCTGAGAAGAGTATATACTGTAAATCTGTTACTGATCACATATAAAGAACTCCTGTAACTTAACAACAAATGCATACAAAAATATATGTAGTAGGCTGGTTGTGGTAGCACATTCCTATCATCCCAGCACTTGGGGAGACTGAAGCAAGGAGGACTGCAAATTTGAGCCCAGCTTGGGCAATTCAGTGACTTAGCAAGACCTTGCTAAAAATAAAATAAAATAAACAAAAATGGCTAAGGATGTAGCTCAAGGTAAAAGCTCCAGGTTCAATCCCTAGTACTGCGGTGCATGTGTGTACATGTGTGAGTGTGCGCATGTAAAATCAGGGCACAGTGTAATGTCAGAACTTCGGAGAATGAGGTAGGAAGATCCTAAGTTCAAGGCCAGTGTGAGCTGCATAATGAGAACTTGTCTCAAAAATTTAAAATATATTAAGAACCTAATAAAAATGATGCCAGGTGCCACAAAAAAAATTAATAGATACAGATATTTCCAAACTGATTTTTTTTTGGTTTTTGAGACAAGATCTCACTATGCAGTTCACTATGCCTTGAACTCCCTGTGTAGCCCAAACTGGCCTCAAATGCTTAGTGATCCTCCTGCCTCAGCCTCCCAATTACTGGGGTTACAGGTATGTGCCACCACACTTGGCTCCAATCTGATTTTTAAAAAGACTTGAATAGACATTTCTCCAAGGAATCTAAACATGGCCAACAAGCACATGAAAATGTGCTCAACATCATTAATCCTTAGGGAAATGGAGGTCAAAACCAGAATAAAATATTACTTCATACCCACTAGCATGGCTATATGCAAGAAGTCAGATAATAACAAGCACTGGCTAGGATATGGAGAAATTAAACCTTCACACATTGCCACTGGGAATGTAAACTGGTTCAGCCACTGTGGAAATAGCCTGGCAGTTTTGCAAAAAGCACACAATTATCATATGACCCAGCAATTCTCCTGGGTATTTTCAAGAAAATTAAAACAAATGAAAAGGGAAGAAGGGGAGAAGGGGAAATAAAAGGGACTAAGATGAAATATGTACATGTATTAAGTCTCCTCACCATTAATATATTTGTTATCAGAAACATGTACTAATAAAAAGAATAAAGTCATAAAAAATGAAAACATAATCCACACAAAAACCTGTACATGGGTGTTCATAACAGCATTATTTAAAATGGCTAAAAGCTAGAAGCAATCCCAAGCCCAATATCCATCAATGGATAAACAGATAAACAAATGTGGTATATCTATATAAAGGAATATTATGTGGCCATAAAAAGGAATGAAGTTGGAAAAAGTTTTTGACAAAGTCTAGCACCCATTCATGACAAAAGCCCTACAGAAAATTGGAATAGATGGTCTTTATCTCAATCTGATAAAAGCCATCTATGGGAAACCAACAGCCAATATCATACTAAATGGGCAAAAACTGAAAGCTCTCTATAAAATCAGGAACAAAACAAGGATGTCCACTGTTTCCACTCTTACTCAACGTAGTCCTGGAAACTTTAGCCAGAGCAATTAGATAAGAGAAAGAAACAAAAGGAATAAAGAGGCAGGGGAAGAGAACGAGAAGTCAACAAGAAGCAAGCCCTCCCTGTAAATCAGTGCCATACATGGGCCACTGCTGCCCAAGGGCCAGCCAGATCCTAGCCCCTTATGGTGCATGGGCTGGGAAAGAAGAAGAGCCACCACCCCCATCGCCCCCCTATAAGCAACTGGCTGATTCGGAGAAACACAGGCTGCAACAATTGCTATTGAGGTGAAATGTAACTTGATGCTTGTGGTGTTTGGTGTTTCACTAACTTTGCAGGTCTAGGGCCAGTGGTCTGAGCATCTGTTCAGAAGATAACGGTACACAGTGTAGCGTCTATGGGGGATCTCCTTCTGAAGGTGGTAGCCATTATTGGTTCCCTATTATCTTGTCTTGAGGTTCTGTATGGTTTTCACTGTTTTGTTGGGTTGGGTTTTGTTCTGTTTTGTTTTGATTTTGTTGTGTCTGATGGCATGGGCAGCCATTTCAGGGATAGCAGGATATATTGTGATAGCCATTTTGGACTTGCTATTGTCTTGTTTTGAAGTCCTTCATTGCATTCATTGTTCTGTTTTCGTTGGTTCTATTCTGTTCTGTTTTGTTTGATTTTTACTATGTCTGGGAGTATCTGCAGCTATTTTGAGGACAACAAGAGGCATTATGGTGACCATTGTTAATTTTGTATTGCTTTGAAGTCCTCTGCCACTTACACTGGTTTGTTTTGATTGGCTTTGTTTCGTTTTGTTTTGCTTAGTTTTGTTCTCTTTAAAATAAAAAAAGGAATAAATACAGGAAAGGAAGAAGTTAAACTATCATTATTTGTAGATGACGTGCTACTCTACATGGAAGACCCCAAAAACTCTTCATGGAAAAACCCAAAAACTCCACTAAAAAACTGGTAGATTTAATAAGTCAATTCAGTAGCATAGCTGGATACAAAGTCAACACTGAAAAATCAATAGCCTTCCTGTATATGAATAATAAACTCACTGAGAGAAAAATCAGGGAAACACCACCTTTCACAATAACATCCAAAAAAATGAAATACTTAGTAATCAATCTAATGAAAGATGTAAAAGACTTCTATATTGAAAACTACAGTACCCTGAAAAAGGAGATTGAAGAGGATACTAGAAAATGGAGAGATATCCCATGCTCTTGGGTAGGAAGAACCAATACAGTAAAAATGGCCATACTTCCAAAACTGTTATACAGATTCAATGCAATTTGAATCAAAATTCCAATGGCATATCTCAAAGAATTAGAGCAAACAATCCTAAAATTCATCTGAAATCAGAAGAGACCTAGAATAGCAAAGGCAATACTGGGCAACAAAGACAAGACAGGGAGCATCACGATCTCTGACTTGAAATTACACTGTAAAGCTACTGTGATAAAAACAGTGTGGTACTGGCACACACACACAAAAAAAACAAACAGAGCAATTCACTTTTGAATACTACCTAGTCAACCGAAGTAGCTATCATCTCTCCCTCCTTCCCCATTTACAAATAAATTGTCTTTTATTTAAAAAAAAAAACAACAGACCCGAAGATCAGTGGAACAGATTAAAAGACACAGAAATAACTCCAGACACACTAAACCACCTTATCTTTGACAAAGGTGCAGAACACATTCACTAAGGAAAGATAGCCTCTTTAATAAGTAGTGCTGGAAAAACTGGCTCTACACAGGCCAAAGATTAACACTGGACCCGTATCTTTCACCATGCACTAACCTAAAATCAAAATGGATCAAAGATCTTAATATTAAAACAGAAACATTAAATCTACTGGAAGACAGAGTAGGTAAAAGTCTTGAACACATTGGTGTAGGCTAAGACTATAAACCAAAAAACCTTGATTGCACAGGAATTATCACAAAGAATCAACAACTGGGATCTCACCCTATTAAAAAGCTTTTGCACAGCAAGAGAAACCACCAACAGAGTGAAGAAACAACATACAATATGGGAGAAAATGTTTGCTAGCTGTACCTCAGACAAAGGATTACTATCAAGAACATATAAAGAACTAAAAAATAACAGTCCTCCAAGATTTAAAGACCCAATCCAAAAATGGGCATCTGAGATGAATACATGCTTCTCAGATAAAGAAATACAAATAGCAAATAAATATGTGAAAAAATGTTCAACATCACTGGTTATTTGAGAGATGCAAATAAAAAAAACACCGAGATTCCACCTCACCCAGGAAAGAATGGCTACTATCAAGAAATTAATCAATAACAAATGCTGGAGGAGCTGTGGGGAAAAAGGAACCCTTCTCCACTGTTGGTGGGAATGTAGACTGGTGCAACCACTGTGGAAATCAGTGTGGAGATTCCTCAAAAAACTAGAACTAGAGGTCCCATTTGACCCAGTTATTCCCCTTCTGGGTATCTTCCCAGAAGAATTACAACACATCACACCACAGAGATATATGTGCACCTATGTTTATAGTAGCACAATTTGTAATAGCTATATCTTGGAAACAACCCAAATGCCCATCAACTGAGGAATGGATAAACAAGATGTGGTATTTTTATAAAATGGAGTACTACTCAACCATAAAGAATTATAAACAGGAGACTTTTATAGGTATATGGATGCAACTTAAGACCATACTCATAAGTGAAATAAATAAGACACACGTATAAATATCGTATTGTCTCACTAGTGTGAGAAGTTGAAAGAAACAACTTATGTATATGTATATGTTATATATGTATATTAAAAAACAGTTAAGATAGTTATACTACTGATTTTTCTGAGTTCACTGAAGAGAAAGATTTGTGCTGGTATTGTTCGGACAACAGAATGAAGATGTCCTGTGCTCTGGGTGAATGATTTGGGGATGACAATGTGCAATGTATGTACCATTGTTGCCCCTGATTGCTGTGTTTTGAATTTTTTTTCTTTTTTTCTCTTTGAAATAAAATGAATTTGAAAAAAAAGGAATAAAGTACTGATACACACTGCATGGATGAACCTTGAAAAGATCACGCTAAATGATAGAAACAGACACAAAAGACCACATATCATATGAATAAATTTACATGGAATGACCAGAACAGGCAAATCTGCGGAGACAGAAAGATTAACGGGTGCTCAGGGCTAGGATGGAGTGGGCTAAAGGGCATAGGATCTCTTTCTGAGGTGATGAAAATGTTGCAAAAGTGATTGTGCTAAAGGTTGTACATATCTGTGAGTATATGAAAAGCCACCGAAATGCACACTTTAAATGTTGTGAGTTATGTTGTAATACAAAGCTGTTTTGTTTTGATTTTTTATTTGTGATACTGGGGACAAAATTCAGCACACACTAAGCAAGCACTCCTGCAATGAACTATGTTCCTGGCCCTTTTTATTTTGAGACAGGTTCTCACTAAACTGGTCAGGCTGGCCTCAAATTTGGGACCGTCCTGCCTCAGCTTCCCAAAGCAGTTGACATTATAGACAGGCACCACCCCACCCACCTAATAAAGCTGTTACTTAGAAACAACAGGACGTAAATGTCTCATATTAAAAAGCAGTAAAAGCTGGGTGAGGTGGTGCATGCCTGTAGTCCCAGCATTTGGGAGGCTGAGGCAGGAGGATTGCTGTGAATTTAAGGCCAGCCTGGACTACACAGTGAGACCCTGTCTCAAAACAAAACAAAACAAAACAGTAAAAACAGAGTCATTGAATTAATGAAAGAAAAATATAAACTCTTATTTTTCCTCCCACCCCCAGTACTCAGCACAGAACTGAGCATTCATTTTGCACACAGTTTTTGGTGAACCTATTCCATATTTGGTGCTTTTCTTAGCCTCAAAGATGGAAAGAGACCTGTTCATGGTGGTTTCTTCCCTCAGGACTCTGGGTTGCCTTCTCTTACTGCTCTCATGGCCAAGCAAGTTGGTTGCATGCAGTGTGTAAGAGAGTGGCAGCCTCCAGAAAGAGCATGGGGGAAGCACATAGACACATGGTTGGCACAGTAGCTAAAAGATAAATAAGACTCCAGCAGCTGGATGCAGAGGTGCACCCCTGCAATCCCAGCACTTGGGAGGCTGAGGCAGAAGGACAAATTCAAGGTCAGCCTGGACTACACTGTGAGATTAGGTCCTAATAAATAAATAAAAACAAGAGTAGAGCAATGAGGTCCCTTGGTGTAATGCAAAGGATTCTTTCAGGCTTCAGAGGTCCTGAAGCCTCCCTGCTAGCTCAACTCAGTATGATAGTTGATGTTCATAATGAGAACCTGGGTCATCACAATGGAGTCATGTATTTCAGATGAAAAAGGCAGAGTTGTTTATGATACACCCTAAAGAGCTAACAGCAGAGGGGTAGGTGTGTAGCTTAGTGGCAGAGCACTTTCCTGGTGTTATGGTTTATATCTAGATGTCTCCACAAAGCCTCATTCACTCATAGGTAGTGGTTTTGCGGGGGGAGGGAACTGGGTCATAGGACTGTGATGGTCACTAGTGGATTTGTCCACTGATGAGTTTATAGCTAACTGTGATGCTAGGAGGTGAAGCCTGGTTGGAGAAGGTGGGTCACTGGGGACGTGGTCTGGAAGGGTCTGTCTCTCTCCCTCCTCCCTTGATCTCTGCTCTGCTTCCTGCAAGCCCTGCCATGAGCTGTTTCTCCTCTGGCATGCCACTCTGCCTTGGAGCCAACTGACTATGTACTAAAATCTCTACAAACTGTAAGCCAAAATAAACCCCTCCTCCTTTAACTGGTGGGTGTTGGGCATTGTGTCCCAGTGATGAGAAAGTAAGACACCTGGTATGCATGAAGCCCTAGGTTCCATCTCCAGCATCATACACCCACACATACACACCCCTACACGGGCACACTCACACATGCAGCCCCACGTAGAGTTAACAGACTGTAAGCTTTGTTTAAAAAGAGCTTCTTCTTTAGCAATCCTAGAACCTGGATAGTTAGTGACGTGTCCTGGGTTTTGAACCACTAAAGGTATGATGGTTTTGTGCCAAATTTGCAAGGTCCTAGGTCCCAATTATTCAGGAAACAACCTAGGGGCTATGGTCCAGGAGTTTTGTAGAGGCAATCACAGTGCCCCCTCCACCCAGGCTCTTCGTTTATGTGGTACTAAAGCTTGAATTCCAGGCCTTCACACTGAGCTGCAGCTCCAAGCCCTTTCTTATTTTTCTTTTGATACAGGGTCTTGCTAAGTCACTAAGTTGCCCAGGACTCCAACTTGTAATCCTCCTGTCTTAGCGTCTGAGAGTGCTGGGCTCACAGGCACGCGCCACCATACCTGGCCATCATGACTTTAAGTAAGGAAGATTATCCTAGATAACCAAGGGTGGGGGGACTAATTTAGTTAAATGGATAAGACTTAAAAGCAGGGCTTCCCCGAGAAAGTAATTACTCCTGAGGACATGTGCACAGCCAAGCAGGGAGGCCCAGTCCACCCTTCCCAAAGACCTGCCCTGCAGGCCTGGTCTGCCTCCTCAGGCCCCAGCATGACAGAGGTCAGTTCTGGGTGATAAAATCTCTTATCTCCTGTGGCTTCTGCTTCTCTGCTTGAAGCCTGACTGATTAAAAGACCAAAAAAAAAAAAAAAAAAAGAAGAACTCATGTTATACACCAGTCCCAGAGATTTGTAATCAGATTAAAATGTGTTCAGGTCATAAAGGCCCTGGGTTCCACACCCAGCACCCCCCCCACACACACATGAATTACTCAGGTGGAACGCACCTGGCCCCCAACAGCATTCCCCAGTGAACCCTGGTTCCCTGCCCTGGCAACATGGCCACCTCAAGGTGTGTGGCAGCACTGAATTATAACACAAAGTAGAAACATTTGTAAATCCCTATTGATATAAAAAAATTATTGCCAAGCATAGTGTGCGCCTATAATCCCAGCACTTGGGAGGCTGAAGCAAGAAGATCAGGAGTTTAAAGCCAGCTTGGGCTACATAGCGAGACCCTGTCTCAAAAAAAAATATTGAAGAATGGTCTCCTATGCAGAAACATTCCAAATAATAATGCACTCCTCCCTCAAACAAGATAGTAACTCCCGACTCCTCAAATGAGGGCTACACACAGTGACTTATTTCCAAAGAACACAGTGAGAAAGGAGGGAAAGAGTACCTTCACAGTGGAGAAACTCGACCCCTTACCTCAGCCAGTGATCCAGGTCAGCAGCAACAGCGCTAAATCATGGTGACAGGATGCTCCTGTGATAGATGAAATAGGAAGAGCACTCAGCTTCCTGATCCTCCCCAAACCAGCCAGCCACAGCTAGTCACGAGAAAAATACCAAGTAAGTTCCAATAGAGCGCATCGCAAAAAATACTTGACCTGTACTTCTCAAAACTGGCAAGGCCACCAGAAACAAGCAAAATCGGAGAAATGATCACAGCCAAGAGGAGCTCAGGGACACAGGATGACTGCAAAGTGATATCCTGAACGCCATCCTGGGACAGAAATGAGACGTTAGGTAAAAACTAAGGAAACCTGAATGAATGATGAACTTGAATTCTCTATATTGTCTCCTTAGTTTTATTTTTTATTTTTTTGGTACCAGGAATCGAACTCACAATCTTGTGCCTGCCAGGCAGGTGCTTACGCCACTGAACTAAATTCCCAACCCTATTTTTTTTGAGATAGGGTCTCACTATGCAGTTCAGGCTGGCCTTGAACTCACTTCATAGCCCAGGCTGGTCTCAAACTCACAACGATCCTCCCGCCTCAGCCTCCTGAGTGCTGGATTAAAGGCATGCACCACCATGCCTGACTTCTCCTTAGTTTTTTTATAAATCTAAAACTGTTCTAAAAAATAACATCTAGGACTGGGGATATAACTCAGTGGCACAGTACTTGCCTGCAAGTGCAAGGTCCTGAGTTTAATTTCCGGTAACCCCCCGCCCCCGAATAACATCTACCAAAAATATTACATCAGGAAAAAATTAGATGAACAAATTTGAGTACTGGGCTACAAAAACAGGTGTCATTCTGTTGTTTTCCTTTTTACATTTCTTTTTCTTTTGGTACTGGGGATTGAACCCAGGTCTTTGAACTACATCCTAGCCCTTCTTTTATTGTGAGACAAGGCCTTGCTAAATTGCCCAGGCAGGATTTGAACTTGGGATCCTCTGACTCAACCTCCCCAGTAGCTGAGATTACAGGTGTGAACCTCCACGCTTGGCTCCCTTTCCATTTTTTTTGCCACTTTTTATTTGTTTGTTTATTTATTTTTTGAGACTATGTCTTACCATGTAGTTCAGGCTGGCCCTGAACTCTCTATGTAGCTCAGGCAATCCTCCTGCCTCAGCCTCCCCAGTGCTGGGATTACAGGCATGTGCTACCATTCCTAGCCTCTTTTCTACCTTAGAAGCAAATCCTGGTGTTTTAAGTGACTGGCAGTTTACTGATCCTCTGTTAGTAGTGACTGTCTTAGCTAAATGAGTGGCTTTTCTACGGCAACTCCTGGAGACATTATCCAGTAGCCCCAAGTAGATAAAGTTATGTTCTGTCATCAAAAAGACAGAAACAAGCCAGGTGTGGCGGTGCGCATCTATAATCTCAGCACCAAGGAGGTGGGGGCAAAAGGATTGCAGCTTTAAGGCCAGCTTGGAGTACATAATGAGACTGTGCCTCAATAAATAAATAAAGTAAGACGACAGAAATGGAGGTTGGGATGTAGCTCAGCGGTAGAGTACTTGTGTAGCATATGCGAGGTATTGGGTTCCATCCCTAGCACAGCCAAAACTAAAAAAAAAAATTATAAAAATCATCTAAAAAGGAGTAAATATGTTCCACCCCTTGCAAAAAAACCTGTGAACTCACCTGCATGTGCACCCACCTCTTATTCCTGCACTCTTTCTACAATAATATGGAAGTTGGTGATTTCTTATCGTTGTCTGGAGCACACTATGCGCATGCGCTACCATCTTCATGAGGTCAGCGTGTACCAGGCAAATGACAAGCACACTATGTGCATTATCACCCTCCATGAGCAGACCCAAGTTTTGAGGTCAGAGAAACTGAGACTCAGGTGAGTTTACACTCTCCACTGCTAAACTGTCCAGCTCTGTAAGATGAATCCCTAGTCCGCGGTGCTGACTCCTACCTGTCACCACTCGGGCTTTTCCATCCAGTGACCATTAACCTCTCTACCTTCCTAACTCTCCTTTGAGTTCCTCTCCCACTGCGGAAATGGGCTGCCAATCCTGAAAAAACACAGCCTATAGTCCTGAAGGCCTGCTCTTCTCGGGGACCTGCCTTGCTGCCCAAGCCAGATACTTGAGCATCGCCCTTGTTCTCTCTTTCTCCTCCCCTGCAGCCAGTCACCTGTGCAGCTCGCTCCACCAGTGTGGTCACCAGTGTGTCCCCCTCGCAACTAAAACCAGGGCCTCTTAGGAGCCTTCCTCCTCCCAGTGTGCCCATCTCACCCCAATCAAACTGTTCTCCGCAGTCCAAACTAGCTCTGATGGTTTCTTTTTTTCTCTCATATTTTCTTTTTATTAAAGTTCTACTGTGCGCACAGGTGTGTGTGTGTAGCGGGGGGTGGACTAGAGAATGAACCCAGGGCTTTCACACCAAGCTACATCTTGACTCCTTTTTCTGTTTTTTCTTTTGAGACAGGTCTCACTAAGTCACTAAGTTGCTTGGACTGGACTCCAACTTGCAATCTTCCTGCCTCAGCCTCTCTACTTCTATTTTTATTTATTTATGTATTTTTTGCAGTTACTGGGGATTGAACTCAGAGCCTTATGCATGTTAGACAAGCATGCTACCACTGAGCTAGATGCCCAGCCCTTTCTTTCAAACATTTATTTTTAATTAATGTGAAATAAGTATACATTTTATGGGTAGAGAATGATATTTTGATGTATACATACAATGTATAATGCTCAAATCAGGGTAATCAGCAAGTCCATCACCCCAAACATATATATATATATTATATATATATATATATTTGGTACCGGGAATCAAACTCAGGACCTTGTGCTTGCCAGGTGGGCACTTGTGCCGCTGAGCTATATCCCTGGCCCTATCACCTCAGGCATTTATCTAGCCTCTTGGTTATTTCTGAAACTCCAACCTGATAGGCCACTGTGCAGTTTCAAACCCTTTAACACTTCTCTTGACCCAGGATAGAAATCAAGCTCCCCCTCCAAGATTGGAGGCTCCCGCTAACCTCCCTTGCCCCTGACCACCCCAGCCTCACCCCCATCATGATTTCTTCTGGGCGCCCTCTCCCTGTACCCTGACTCCATCTCCTCTCTGCAATCTTGCCCAGAGTCACTTTCGGTTCCCTCAGACTTCCAGCTTTCTTTAGACCAGGCTTCCTCTCAACATCCGTTTCCTCTACTTAAAATGTGAACACTCACCAGGCGTGGTGGCACATGCCTGTAATCCCAGCACTTGGGAGGCTGAGGCAGGGGGATCGCCATGAGTTCAAGGCCAGCCTGTACTACATAGCAAGACTCTGTCTCAAAAAAAAAAAAAAGTGAACACTCCACACTCTGCCTTCAGCCCTGCCCCCCAAATCTAACTTCTCTTCAACCTTCAGGGCTCTGCTTGCTCCTACCAGCTAGATGTCAGATGTGCGGGATTTCATGTCTCCCGAATATGCAAGAATGAATTTTGAGGTCAAAGGAGGTTAAGAGTAGGAAAAGTTTATTGAGAGCAGGCTCCTGAGGAAGGGTCCTGAAAGGGCTTGCCAGAGGCTGTTTCTCCAAGAATGTTTTACAAGGGGGGGCAAAATCACAGGGGGATAACATGGGTCAAACTACTGTATAACCAACCAACAGGATTCTAAGTATAGTGGCTTAGCTAATATTGACCGACTAGGGAAGCAAGACAGGCAACAAAGGTATGCGGCAACACCACTAACTTTCGCTTATCTATAATTTCTAACAGCGAGATAAGAAGCCCTCTTAGAAAGGGACAAGAAGTGATAGAAGGATGTGTTCGGATGTTCTGCTCACCCACTGATGCCTATCTGGACTTACTGGACTTACTGGTACTAATTACAGTAATCTCCAGTTGCTGTTTACCTCTTAGGGATATCTCCAAGGCCTGGTTACTACACTTCTGGTCTGGCCTTTTTCAGATGTGCCTCGGGCCACACATTTTTTTTCCCCAGTCACAGTTTTGATGAGTTTTTCTCTTCTACACTGACTCCCTGGCGGGCCCATCTCCGTCCGACTGCCTATTAATTTCGGTCTAACTTAGCTCCCTGTAATACTTCCTTAGCCCCTTCCATATCAGGAACCTTTTTCAAGCACCCAAGCGTCCTCAGTACCGGGCTGTGCGTTTCAGCCCCACTGTAGACCTTGAGCGCTGGCGGACGTGGCCTGTCCCTGGGTTTCACTCCTGCAGCCCAGCGCTGGGCACCCAGCCCTGCGTGTCTCCCTTGCCATCTATGAAGGGCGCTTCTGGAGTGAGCAAGTGGGAGTTGGAAGCAACTGATCCTGAATTTACATCTGTTGCGTTGCCGATTAAACTGTTCTTTTTTGTAGTTTATTTGCCTTCCACCCCCATGTCGTTCTTCCCCAGAAGAGCCCCATGGAAACACCTAAGGAGCATCAATCACACTAGATGTATATTTAGTTACAAAGCTAGCATTACAACTTTATGATTTTTGAGCTTACAGGTTGTCTTAGTTACTTTTCTCTCACTGCTGAGACAAAATACTGGACATATAAAGTTAAAGGGGGGAAACGTTTATTTAGCTCAGTTTGTAGAGGTTTCAGGCTGTAGCTGGCTGGCTCCAAAGCAGGGTGGCATATGGCAGAAGGGCATCACAGAGGAGAACAGTTCAGGGTGCCCACAAGGTAGCAAACGCAACAAAGGAGCAGACAAGACTTTCTCTTACATTACATGTAAGCTACATAAAAGCACTCACACCCTTAATCTTAGCCAGATCTATCAGTGGACTGATTTGCTAATTACATACCCTTAATCCCAGGATTGCACACTCTGGATCCAGCCACCTCTGAAAAAGCCCTATGACACTGCATGAGGCTTTGGGGGGACATCTAGACACAAACCATAACAGAAGTTAAATCCAATGTCCTCATTTCAAATGGAAGAAAATCGAAGCCCTAAGAGCTGACGTGGATTGTTAGCAGCAGACTGTTGTAGCTGTCAAACTGGGACTACGCCTCTGATCTGTTTTTCTCTTTAACTGACACCTAATAATTATAAGTATGTATGGGGTAAAATGTGGATAATCAATCTGATATATGTATCCAGTGCATACTGATCAAAAAAAGATGATTAGTATTGCCATCTCCTTAAACAAAGCTGAATGTTGGGAGGTTCCAAACTCCTCTCTCCTAGCTCTTTATAGAATATCTAATTGTGAAATAGTCACACTACTATAATATACAACATTAGAACTTGCTTTTTGCAGTACTGTAGACTAAACCCAGGGCCTTCATACTGAGCTATCTCACCAGTCCTTTTAAAACAGTAAGAATTTCTTTTTTTTTTTTTTCAGCACCGGGGACTGAATTCACAACCTCGCGTCTGCCAGGGCAGGCGCTTAAGGCACTGAGCCAAACTCCCGGTCCTGGTTTTTTGAGGCAGGGTCGCACTATGTAGCTCAGGCTGGCCTTGCGTTCGCGTTGTAGCCCAAGCGGGCCTTGAACTCACAACACTCCACCTACCTCAGCCTCCCGAGTGCTGGGATTAAAGGCGTGCACCACCACGCCCGGCTTAACAGTAAGAATTTCAATCTCAGCATAGTGGTACACATCTATAATCCTAGTACTTGGGAGGCTGAGCCAGGAGGATCACATGTTTGAGGTCAGCCTGGGCAATTTAGCGAACCTGTCTCAAAATAAAAGTGCTATGGACATAGCTCAGTGGCAGAGTGCTTGCCTAACTTGTGTGAGGCTCTAGGTTCAATTCCCAGTATTGCAAAACAACAACAACAAAAAAGCAAGCCAAACATGGTAGTGCATGCCTGTAACCCCAAGTCTCTGAGAGGCTGAGGCAGGAGGATTACAAATTTGAGCCTTGCCTGGACAACTGAGCATCTTAGCAGGGCCCTGTCTCAAAATAAGAAATTAAAAAGGCTGGAGATGTAGTTCAGTATGAGGGCCCTGGATTCCACCTGAACTACTAGAGAAGAAAAAAAAAAAAAAAACGCAGAAGCGAACAGTAAACCAAACACAGGTCCTGTGCAACTGCACAGTTCTCATGCCCATGAAAGCCAGAACTGGGCTAGTTTCAGGGTCTGAGTCTTAAGAGACTGACAGCTTCCAGTTTGGGCACTTGGTCTCTAAAAGGTTTACCATCATCGTTCTAGAAATACTTGTTACATAAATTGTTTTTCAGTGTTCCAGCTAGATGAACATCTTTATCTTCTTGGGACACTTTAAGATTTCCTAAGAATAGGGCTGGGCTCTGGATTTCTACTTCCTCAATGAACCAGGGAGTCAGAGCATGTTGCTATCCATTCACTTTCAGTTTTCAGTGTGGGCCTGGATATCTACACCAGCATGAACTCTCTGCTAACCACCCACTGAAACAGAAACTGTCAATTTCCTCCCTAATCCTTTTTAAAACTTTGTCAAGGGAGCTCAGTGGACAGCACTCAGCTGGCATGCACTAGGTCCTGGGCTCCATCTTCGGTACCAAAAACTACCTACCCCCAAAAAACCTAGACTACATCCAGCTTCCCCTATAGTTACTTTATTTTTTTATTTTTTGCAGCCCTGGAGAAGGAACTCAGGCCCTCGCACATGCCAAGCAAGTGAGTGCTCAACCACCCAGCACAGCCTGGTTATTTTTTTTACTATCTTGAATCATGACCAGTGGTAACAGGAAAAGTTAGCTGGTACTAGCAGGAATGAGGGTTGTAAAACCTTTTTCTCATCTGTAAAAAGGGGCACTACCTGATAGGACCCTTCCCAGTGTGTGACAGAGGTCTCAGGAGAGCAGGTTCCCACTGCTGCTTGGGGAATGGAGTGTCACAGCCCTACCCTGCCAAGCAAAATCCAAACCCAGGCAGGACTGCATGTCACCCTGCTTCCCAGCCAGAACCCCGAGTGGGAACTGACACCTACCTAGCAGCTGACACTGGACAGACTCCATGCCAGTTGTCTAACTTACCTTTCCTGTCCCTGTCCAAGTGGTAGACGTGTGGGGGAGGGGAGGTCAACACCCATGCTTTCAATCTGCCTTCCCATTCCTCTGCTCGTCCCACAGTAGGTGCTGAATCAAGTGCTTTAGTACATTATTCCTCTAAGGCGGGGGGGCTATTTTGATGGGGACACAAGATCATAGCTGGGTTTTTCCTGATAGTGACTGTGAACTGTGAACTCTGTCACCAGTCTGCTGCCACCTGCCTTTTAGGTCAAGGAAAGGGCAGTATCACATGGCCAACCACAATGTCCATGTCATTTCCCATCTCTTAGCCGTAATACTTCCCACTCAAGGTCCCGACAAAGCTAGCTGTAAGGTGAATGTGGCCTCATCCTTGTCAACTGGGGGCTGTCAGGATGTCTAACACCTCACTCTGAATGAGGCTCAATTATTTCTCATACGCCAAATGGCTAAGTTGCCATTGTGATTCACAGTTAATTCGATTAAGTACTTGTGCTCTGGGCTTGAAAAACACCAATAGAGAACACATTTGAAGACTAGGGGCTCATAAAGGGGTGTTTGAAGCTTCCGGGTTTCTAGAACCCACTCTTTTAAGCTTCTGGAAAGCAGAGGTTCTTAGAGATCAATCTTGTCATCTCTGAACCTCCTTCTAGTGGGGCCTCACTTGCTGTTATAGTTGGTTGTCTAGATGCCTCCCAAAACCTCATACACTTTTAGATGGAGATTTTTCAGAGACAGCTAAATCTAGTTTGTGGTTGACTCATGGTTCAGTGCTAGGATTAAGGATGGATGATTGCTGGATCAGTCCAACTGATTGGATTTGCACTACCCTAATCCCAGCAGTCTGGATAAGATAAAAGGGGCAGAAAGAAGCTTGCCTCCCTCTTTTGCTCTTGCTGTCTTCTGCTGCCAGGAACCACTACCCCTCTGCCACGTGCCACTACCTTGGAGCCAGCTATTAGGGACTGAACCTCCACAAACAGTGAGCTATTTACCTTTCCTCCCCTAACTTTGAGTGTCAGGTATTGTCTCAGCAATGAGAGAAAAGTGAACTAAGACTAAGATACCTGCAACCCCCACCCCCACCCCTTACCTGCCTCTTGCCTTCTTGGCTATGCCCACAGCAAAGGCCCCTATGCACTAAGGAGTTGCCACTATTTAAACTTCATTACAATTAAATAAAACTTAAAACATCAATTGCTTACATCAAGCACACTTCAATACCAGGTAGCCAGAGAACAATTCTGTCAATGCAGAGTGCAGTGTTGTTATGTTTGGTAGGGGAGGAGAAATTAAGAGCAGTTCAAAAGGTTTCAAGTATTTATTGCTGATCCTTTAGTGCTAATCACAGAAAAAGATTAAGATTCCTAATTAAGAATGTTCAACTGTCCAGCCAATGGTATTTTTTATGCCTGATATGATGATACAGTCTTGACCATGAGAAAGTATCATCTTGTGACCTCCGAGGGGGTAAATGTGCTGCTGCTCATGTGCAATTCCTTACAGTCCCAGCTTGGTCCTCCTCCAGTGTCTCCTCTTGGAGTTGTACCTACACAGAAGGAAGCCGCAGGTTACAAATCAGCCTGGCTGCCACTTAGCTGTTTCTGTTCACCACAACTTAGCCTTTTAGGCAAAAAAAGGTTCCCATTTTTCCTTCTTTTAGCTCTCTGAAGAGTAAAGAAATGACTTGCTACATGTGCTTTTTAAAGCATTAGTTAAGCCAAACTTTAACCTCTTGAGATGACTCAAATCTAGGGTCACTTTTCATTTTTGTGGTGCTAGGGACTGAACTCAGGGGCCTGTGCAAACTAGGCAAGCACCCTACCACGGTTACATCCCCAGTCCTTTCCGCCAGCCTGCCCTTAAAACTTGTGACCCTCGACTCAAGACTCCTGAACAGCTGGAGTTACAGTTCTGTGCCACAACACTCAGCTGAGGATGAGTTCTTAATTGGGACACAAGTAGTGGGGGAGCCCGTTTCCTGTCTTTGATTCAAAGACATGGGGCAGATGCTGGCATACTGTGAAACTAATGGATCACACACAAGCTCCTGTGTATTACAATACATTAACACCTCATTCGCACCTACCTCACTCAGAGCAATAGTGATTTGTAGAGTAAAGCCATCGGAATTGTCCATGCCAATCTGTCTTGATTTTACCCTCATACAGGTAAAATCAAAAACAGCCAACACAGCTTTTTTCTTTTAGCAGGATAATGACAGTACTTCCACAAAATGAAGCACTGTAATTGCAACCTGCTTTCAATACATATGAAAGTCCTAAGAAGGGCTGGGGATCAGAACTCAATGGCAATGCTTGCTGAGCATGCACAAGGCCCTGGGTTGGATGCCCAGCATAGCAAAAAAAAAGTAGCTGGGAGTCAGCTGACAAAAAAGAAAGAAAAGAAAAGAAAAGAAAAAAAAAGAATCATTCTATTAAGCTAATTCTCTGGGCCAAAAGTATATACAATCCTAAATACAAAACTCCTTCCCCACTCTAGGATATCACAGAACAAGGGACTAACACTGCTAATAGCAGGTTATCTACTCAACTAGGCAGTGAGTTTTCTTTTGTTCACCATCATCAGATAGGGACACAGGGAAAAAAACCGGCGTTCCGGTGGACACAACAAAGCACTGCTCACTTTTTCAAGCCCCTTTTCTCACTGCCATATAATGGAAGACCACAGGCCAGTGATGGTGACCATTTCAGAGATTTCAATGATGCAAAAAGCCTACTGCAACATGCGTGCCATAGGTTTATCACCACTGCCATAGGCTTTAAAATCTATCAGTGCCTGTGCCCCACGACAGGCCCTGAACACATTAGTACATATAAATAACATAAGGCAGTGTGTAGTACACAGCAGACAAAAAATTGCAATTAACTAGTCCATGAAACTATAGTGGGTACTGCTTTTGCACATGTCTAGCTGGTTAAATGAATTAAGGAAACAGGCCCTCCAGTTTAGCTACAATAATCCACATCTTATCAGCAAACTGATCTCACCATATCTGACAATTCAAAAAAACCAGAGAGGGACTCACTTGCTAAGATCATACCCTACACAATATCAGCTCAAAAGTCCTTGGAAAATAAGAATCTTGATAATTTCTTTTTGCTTGCTCCCTCCTTTTTGGTCTCCTAGGTTTTGGAAGAGCCAGGAAACCTGGTAGATCACTTTAAACAAAAACTCAAGACTGTTTTAACACACTGGGACTATCACTGGCTGCTGAATACCTGGCAAATTTCACTGACTTTTGATGCTTATTTCTCCTCCCTTCGAAAATTATCTCAGGCCACCTGGTCAGAGCAGTAGGCTGAAAAAGTTTGGAGTTTGGGGGCTAGCTCATCTTGGAGGTCCTCCCTAACAGGTCTCTCCTGAGGTCGCCAATTCAACTACTTCTGCAGAAGAAAGCAGTTTTCCAATCTTTAGTAAAAGTAACCGATTGAGTCTTTCCCCCAAAATATAGTATGGCAGCCTTCCACCTGATCTTTACCTCAAACTGAAGGCAACCAGGAGATTGCTAAGGATCCGAGCTATGGCCTGGGTGCAGTGTGGAACCCAAGAGAGCACATAAAAAAAAAAATCTCAGAGAATGGTGGCAGAGGATGGCCTGGACCGCATTAATTTTCACAGACTCTACTGATGTTCGAGAAGTAACTTGAAATTCAACAATACAACCAAACCAAACCCCACACAACTGGGACAATAGGAGGATATCTTACCTGATTTTATTACCGGTCTTCATGCGAATCCATTGAGGAATGGGGCGATTCTGCTTTTGCTTCTTGGCCAGGAATCGTTTGATTCTGAAAGTCTTGTGAGAAGACTGTAAGGAGACGCAACCAATTTAAAGTGATGCTAGAGCCTGTTCAAAAGACTCTAAAGGTCACAAACTCCCTCGATCCAAACAAACATGAGTGGTTAACATACACACGCAAAGAAAATCTCAACGCTAAATTATCGAGTTCATTTGATCTGCACTTTTCTGGAGGCTGTTACCATACTCTCCACTGTTCAAACAAAAATAAGCAGTGAGCTAGGTGTAGTGGCACACGCCTATAAACCCAGCACTTGGCCGGGGCAGGAGGATCCCGAGTTTGAGGCTGAGCTGCACCGAGTTCAAGGCCAGCCGACACTGCATAGTGAGAACCTGTCTCAAGTAAAAATAGAATAAGCAGAATGAACGATGTAAGTAAACCATCCAAAATCAGTTATTAACGGGCAGATGCAACTTAGCATTTACCTTGTAAAATAGCAGCTACTTTCAAAGAACATTTCAAGGCTAAGATTCATGCAAAGTTTCGATATCCAGTAGACCTAACCCATTTACCATTTCGGTTATTAGTCCTTTTTAAAATGTCACCTCCTCAAGGCTGAATTTCCTCATCTCCCGATCTTTTAGCTTTTACGAACTTGGGTTACCTAAACCCACTGAACTAACTTGGCCCAACACACCTTACATAATAGTGCCCATAATAAAGAAGATAAAGACGACGCTCCTGTATCCCGGTCCACAGTAGCAGTTGTGGGGCTGTCAAGCAATAAACAATAAAACTGACACAACTGATCCCCTTCATACCTAGAAGCCACCAAAGTACTTCCCAGCAAACCGTGTTACAGCAGTGACTGGTGCGCTGCTGACATTTACTAAGAACTCCCGAATGGCACAGGTTCACACAATGCTCCCGGTTGCAGGAGCTTCCACAGAGTGACGCTCAAGTCTCCGAA
The DNA here is from genome assembly GCA_004363535.1 of Dasyprocta punctata. Taxonomy (NCBI): domain Eukaryota; kingdom Metazoa; phylum Chordata; class Mammalia; order Rodentia; family Dasyproctidae; genus Dasyprocta; species Dasyprocta punctata. The sequence continues at coordinate 22,132 of RJWM01013398.1, forward strand.
CAACTGGCTAAAAGTCCCGTGATCTCATAATGTCGCTCGCTCCCCTCCCGGTGCCCGGTACATCGTGCAGTCGAACCGCAGCTTCTTGGGTGGTCCTGCCACCCCTCTTCCTGTGCCCCAGAATCCCAGTTCTCTTCAGTGGAAGGGAAGCAAGGATCCTTGCGCTCCTCTCCTTTAGCGGTGACCCGGGCATCAGAGCGCCCCCTCGAATTCATGACGCCGACGCACCCCGCCACTCCCTCGGGGCTCCCTAGCTTCCCGCCTGACCAGTGAATACAGTGGCCAAACTCGACCTTCTCTTGAAAAAGCATTCAAAATGCCCCTGCCCTTCGACGCTCCGCGTGGCCCTAGCGAGTCCACGGCAGCCTCTTGACTCTGGAAGCCACCTCGGAGCCGATGGCGGCCGATGGACTCACCATGGTTAGACTCCCAGGCAGGAGCACGCACCCGATGGCGGACTGAAGCAGAAGAGGGGGAAGCAGGCGGAAGCACGCATTTAGAAGGCGCCGCTGAGAGGCGGAGCTTAGGCGGTGACGCCGGGCGCGGGCTGCCGCCTGGGGAGCCCCTAGCTCTTTTGCCTCGTTTCCCTCTGCGCCTACGCCCGGGGTGGCGGCGTGGGAACCTGCGCTGGTAGGTGCGATTTGGAATTCTCTCGGCCTCACTTCGTAAGACGTTCCCTCAGCACCTCGTCCGTGTGCTGGAGGCTGCCCGGTTCATGGGTGAGGCCGCCAGCCTACGCTAAGTACCCAAATTGAAGCCCTTCCAAAACAGCAAAAAGCAGGCGCAGAGGGGGTGGGGCCAACCCGGAGAGAGGGCGGGGACGGCGTGCGTCACCTCCGAGCGCCGGCCTGCGGCCCTGGTCTTGGTCGGAAGCGCGCCCCTAGGTGCGAGGGCCTGTAAGCCCCGCCAGTCCCTTTTCTTCGTGGGCGGCGAGGTGCAGACGGTCTGGACCGTGGTGTCTCAGGAAGCTGGAGGCATCTGCGGGGGCTGGACCTCGCGGGCCTTGAAAGCGTAGGGAGGGCCTTGGGGTTTTCGGGTAGGTAAAAGGTTGTCAATTGGCCGCTAGGAAGCGGAGACTGATCTTGTCGTCCAGGGTGTACAGAAATTAATGGCACGCCTTTGGGATGCTAGTGTTCCCCATTTTTATCTTCTCCCCACTTAAAAACCTGAGCTACACCTGACTGGGGGCGTAGCTCAGTGGTGGAGCACTTGCCAGCATGTGCAAGGCCGTCTCTATCTCCTGCACCACAAGCAAACAAGAAAAACCCACAAACACATTGGTGTATCTTTGCAGTTACCACAAGAATTTTGCACTGATGGATTGAGGCATGGGCGTTTAATCGGGTCTACAAGAATCCATGTGTAGAAGTCAGAGTGTGTAAACTCGGATGGAAAAAATACAACTGTATGTAAAGCAAAGTGACTGATTGTAAAGCTTGTTTATTTACAAATGTAGACAACAGACCACAGTGGCATCAGTGGTACCTGTGACTTGGTCGCCTATAGAAATTATAGATGGTTTCATATTTACATTACAGTTGATGCAGACATCTTGAGCTATCGTTTAAACATCGATTGATTGATTGAGACGGGGTCTTTATAGTTCAGGCTGGCCTCGGACTCAGCGATCGCTCTGCCTCAATCTCCCAAGTGCTGGGATCACAGGCATGCATCACCACACCTGGCTAGCCCACATTTACTCTTAAAATATTGTGATAACTGTATTGCAGTGTTAACTGTTTTTCTTTGTAATCTTAGGTATTGAGAAATTTCTCAAAGCCAGTTGTGGCTAGGCACATCTATAATCTAGGTACTCCAGAGGCTAAGGCAGGAGGATTGACAGTTGCAGCCTAGCCTGGGCAAGTTAACAATTTAGCAAGACCTTGTTTCAAAAACTTCTGAAAATAAGTCCATAGGCTTTATCAGACTATCCATACCACAGAAATGCTTACAAATCCCTGGACTGGATTACAGTGACAGATTGTTGAATAAACAAACTTGCTTTCTGTGCCAGATGCTCTATTCCCTCATGAATCCCACAGCTTTTCCCGCATTTCCATCAAGTTCAGGCTAAAGTGTCATCACTTCAGCGAGATCAGGCCCTGAACATTCCATTCCTCCCTTCTTTGCCTGCTTTGCATTCTTGATAACGCTTATCCCCTTCTAGCATGCCGTATGTTATTTCTTTATGGTTCAGTTCCCTACAGTCATCACACTCAGTGAAGTCAGAGATTTTTACAGCTTTTAACTCTGCGGCTATGAGGGTAGCTCAGCGATAGAGCACACCTTTAACATGCACAAGCCTTGGGTTCAATCCCCAGCACCAAAAAAACCCCACAACTTTTTACTTTGAAATAATTATAGATTACAAAAAAGTGGCCAGGACAGCCTTCAAGGCAGCCTTCCCCAGGCTGAGCGTCTTGCACAATTATAGTACAATTGTACAACTGGGACATCCACACTGGCACAATCCACAGGGCTCACTGAGATTTTACCAGTTATGCATGCACTTGTACACATATACACTTAAAACATGCACAGTTAATACATGTACATGTGTGTGTAGGTCTACACACTTTCATCATAATTGCAGCTTTGGGTAACTCCCACCACAATAAAAATACTGTATAGAGCCAGGGTCGTTATTGTAGCTCAGTAGTAGAGCACTTACCTAAGACTTGTGCGGTCCTGGGTTTCATTACCAGTATTGCGGAAATCAAAAACAACCACACCAGCCAGGAATAGTAGGATACTCCTGTAATCCCAGCATTCTGGATGACTGAGGTAGGAGGATTGCAAGTTTTAGCCCAGTCTGAGCAATTTAGCAGTTTAAGAGACCTTGTCTTAAAATTAAAAATAAAAATCAAAGTGGACTGAAGATTTAGCTCAGTCTCAGAAGCCCTGGCATTAACCTCCAGAATCACAAAAATAAAAATAAAAAACCAGAACCATGTGATCATCACAAGGTCAGGGGATTTTTTTTTTGCCTGATTTTCCTCCAGCACCAGGATCCAAACCTGACACAGAGTAGGCTCTCAATATCTATTGAACTGAAAAAGCTGTTGAACATAGTGGTGACAACGTGGGCCCTGTGTGTCAAGTGTGCAGTATACAAGCTAAGTGACCTTTGTGGCAGAATTTGGCCTGTCCATGCTATCATTGCCTCTTCGGTAAAGTAGGAATAATGAGTACTACTGCTTCTGTCACAGTGCTGGGTGAGGATTCAGTGTCACTGGCAGGATATGCCAAGGCGGGTTGCTTACAGCATGAGTTAATACATGTGGCAAGCAATAGCTCTCAAGCTCGGATCGTGAGCTGAATTGTTCCTCTCAAGGTCCTACACTGAAGGCCACAGAGTGACTGTTTGAGGCCAGTCTGGGCTACAAAGTGAGTTCAAAGCTATCCTAAACTGCATAGTGAGACCCTGTCTCAAAAAGATAAGAAAGAAAGAAAAAAGAAAAGGCCACCTGAGATAATAAGAAGCCAGCCTTCTGCAAGTCAAGGAGAGGCCTTCAGAGAAACCAGCCTTGCCACCACCTTGATCTCTGGTCTCTAGAAATGTGAGAAAATGCATTTCTGTTGTGTAAGTCACCCAGTCTATGGCAATGTGTCACTTTTTGTAATGAATTTTTTTTTTTTTTGAGACAGGGTCTCGCTATATAGTACAGGCTGTCTTTAAATTCACTATGTAGCCCAGACTGACTTGAAAGTCTCAGTGATCCTCCTGCCTCAGCCTCCCAGGTGCTGGGATTACAGGCATGCACCACTGCACCCAGCATTTTGTAATAATTTTTAAAAATTGTAGCATTCGCCCAGCACTCGGGAGGCTGAGACAGGAGGATCCTTGTGGGTTCAAGACCAGCCTGGGCTACAAAGTGAATTCAAGGCCAGCCTGAACTGCATAGTGAGACCCTGTATCAAAAAATAGGGCCGGGGATTTGGCTCAGTGGTGTAAATGCCTGCATGGCATGCGCGAAGTTGTGAGTTCAATCCACATTCACCATATTTTTTTCAATCATCCCTTATAAATGGTATAACAGATTTCTGGAGTGTAAAGGACAGCACAGAGAGAGTAAAGAAAATTCTAGGCAGCCCCCATGAAAACATAAACAGAAGGCTGACATGAGAGGGATCATGTGGTGTCCACTACCATAGCATTAGTGCCAACACACAGTAGGAGTTGCTTAATAAAGGGTCCAATAGCCAGTGTTTGAGTTATCTCCATCTAGTCTTTATTTCCAGAGAAACCCGGGCCTGGAGGTGTAGCACAGTGGTTTGGCACTTGCTTAGTATGTAAAAGGCCTTGGACTCAATCCCCAGCACTGAAAAAATAAAAGGAGGAACAAAGAAATCAAGCCAGAGCCTTAAGAAGAGGCAAAAGTAGAACGGGTTATTTTCTATTATTTGTAAATTCAAAGCTGGGCTCTGTGGCTAACATCTATAATCCCAGTTACTCCAGAGGCTGAGATAAAAGAATTGTAAGCTCAAGGCCAGCTTGTGCAACATAATGAGACCCCCATCTGTAAAAAAATATGGTTTATGAAGGTTTTTTTTAGTGCTGGAGATCAAACTCGGGTTCTTGGGCATGCCAAGCAAAAATGCCTCACTGCTGAGTCAGACTCCTAAACCCCTACAAGTTTATTCTTATTAAAAATGTGAAACTATGATTTGTGAGGAAGTGGTCCTTACCCTGTTCTTCCCAACACAAACAGGGAGAGCAAAGAAAATGTTATCATTTGGTTCAAAGATCTCCCCTAAATTGGGCATGGTGGTACATGCCTATAATCCCAACACTGAATCTCAAGTTTGACCCTAGCCTGGACAACTTAACCAAGACCCTGTCTCAAAATTTTAAGGAATATAAGAAAGAGATGGGAATGTAGCTTGGTGTGAAGGCCCTGGGTTCAATTCTCAGTACTGAAAAAAAAAATAGTCCCCCAAGAGTCGTGTTCTGTGGTGAGGCTTTTGTCTTTTTGACACAGGGTCTCATTATGTAATTCAGGCTGGCCATGTGCTCACTTTGTAGCCCAGGCTGGTCTGGAACTTGCAAAGATCCTGCAGCCTCAGCCTCCCGAGTGCTAGGATTACAGGCATGCACCTGGCTCTTAGCGGTGGGGCTTTTGAAAGGTGATTAGATCACAGGGTGCTCAGCTCATCAGTGGATTCTTTGAGGAGTCCATAGCGGAATGCAGTGTTAGGAGGTGGGCTTGGCTGGAGGAATATACCCAGAAGGTTCTATTTTGTCCCCAGCTTCTTCCTCTCTGGCTTTTTCCGTGTCTCTGCTTCCTGGCTGCCATGGGCAGCATCTCTCTGCCTTGACCTATTTAGCCGTGATGTTTCTCCCTTGCAGCCCGCTGACCACAGACTAAAACCTCTGCAACAAGGAACTAAAACAAAGCATTCCTTCTGTACACTGTGCATGTCAGGTATTGTGAGTCAGCAATGGAAAGCTGATCAATTCAGGAACAAAACTAGAGCAAGACAGGGGTTTTAAAAAGGTATAAAAGTGGCACTGTACAAAAGGATGCCAATTCGAGATGGATTTAAAAAATGCTTAGCAGGAGGGTGGGCCCTCCTGTGGTGTCACCAGTTGATCTGGTTTGGGAATTTTTTCCAGTAAGGCTTGGCATTGTAGGGGCAGAAGACTCCCACACCATCCTGTCCTACCACAGCCCTCCTCACACTGGGCATTATGCCCTGATTATTTCTATACCACCACTGGGCCATGAATTCAAGGACAAAGACTTGTATCCTTGACCCCCAGGGCCTGGCGCATAGTCAGTGACGTACATCTGCCAAATGAATCAAGGCATAGGGGAAATGGAAGGAGGGCAGGGAAGTGTGGTTGACCCAGAGCTTGGCTGGCAAGGCGAGCAGGACAAAAGAGGAAGGTGCTGATAAGAAAACTTCCATGAGTCAAAGCTCAGGAGCAGACGGGTAAGGAGGCCAATGACGTGGAGTTATGACGGATGGTTCAGGAGCGTCCTCTGCCCTCTACCTTGGCTTCCATTTTCACCTGCCTCTGCAAGAAACCTACACTACTGATCATTACTTCTCGTGGGCAGTTATCCACTTCTGGAGCATTTCTTTAGGCCTGTAAACATTATGTAGTATTTC
>RJWM01013398.1:28348-53620 GCA_004363535.1 Dasyprocta punctata
TCACAACGCTCCTCCTACCTCAGCCTCCCGAGTGCTGGGATTAAAGGTGTGCACCACCATGCCCGGCTTCAGGCATATTTGACTTCTCATTAATATCTGACTCTGCTGGCCCCTTTTTGTTTGTGTTGAGAGAAGGCCTTGCTGTGTAGTCCTGACCTTGAACTCATGATCTTCCTGTTTCAGTCCCAAGTACTGAGATTACAGGTGTACGTGTGCCTGGCTTGTGTGTGTGGTGCTGGTATTAGACAAGTGCTCTACCACTGAGCTACACCCTCAGCCTATGTTACTACTTTTTGAAATACTCTTGGATAAGTAACGCCAGAGTCTTCTGTTTTTTTCCCTCCTCTCTGGCTATTCTTTCTGTCTCTGTAGGTAACATTTCTTTATCAGTACAGTAACATGGGTGTCCTTCAAAGCTGGGCCCAAGGTCTGCCTCTGTTCTTACTTCTCTGACTTTCCCTCAGAATCCACGTGCATAGCTTCAGTAAAAACCTTGAAAACAGGCGATTTCCTACATATATCTGGCACAAGTCTCTTCTCCGACCCCTTTACTCAGCCACCCCACCTGCCCTTCTCCTCCCTGTTACACGGCTTCTCTCGGCAGCTCACCACTGCTCTCAACACTGCTGACTCCAGCAAGCACACTTTCTTAACCTCCGTGGTGGCATGGGACACTGTCAGTTGTTCTTGAAATTTATCTTTCCCTCACTTTAGTTCTCTCTCCCAGCTTAGGACTATTCCATTTTAATCATTATAATGGCTCCTTTATGTGTTTTTTGGGCTGGCTTCTAAAAACTGAGGAATTATAAAGTAGCAACTTACTAAGCAAAGGCCAACTGATACCATGTTAGGAGCTGGCAGAAAGAAAATCTTGTTCTTCAAACATTTTAGTTCTTACCGAAGAACAGTGAACCATGATTTGATCCTCTCCTTGGTGGCCTAGGGAAGGCAGGAACTAGTACCATTCATCTCCTTTCAAAATTCCCAAACTCAGTATCAAAAATTGAATTTCTCAAAACAAACAGTTATTTAGTAAAGTTATAAAATACGTTTTGTGTGGGCTGGGGATGCAGCTGAGTAGTGGAGCGCATGCTTAGCATCCACAAGGCCCTCGGTTTGATCCCCAGAACCACAAGAATATAAATAAACACACTTAGCTTCATACTTCAGTGCTGTTGGTATTTATTGACAACAATACAAAACAGGTTAAGACTAAAGCTGTTATTTTAGAGAAACAGATATCGGTGCAGTTTCCTTCCTGGAGAGAGTATGCACTCATCTCAGATCATGAGACCTAAGGTAAAAACAAAGACTGGATTGTCAAGAACCAAACAGGGACTACATTTTACCTATTGATAGAAAAAAAATGCTAAAGGCAAATGAGTGGTTTAAAAATATTGATGCTAAGCTCATGTAGGCAAACAAAAGGATAACACTAATCCTAAAATTTTAGGACACAGGATATAGACATGATTATTTAAATTTCTGTATCAGCGAAAGTTTGTTATACCCTTCATTATACTTGTACCAAAATTACATGCTTATTGCTTCTACACTACATAAAGTCAACAGTTATCACCAACAATGCAAAATAACTGGACCTGAACAAGACTTCAAAGTGACTCTGCTCCACCCAAACCAAGAATATTCAATCCATGATTAATAACACCTTTTGATTTTAGAGCCAGCTCTTTTTTTCTCCTGTCATACAAAATCAAGTCCTCTCTTGACATTTCCTGCCTTGCAAACTGCAATGCATATCCTTCGCCACCATCTTTTCTGACATTGGAAAATTAATTTGGAGAAATCGCAAAAACAATGAAATCGTTACTTCCAATTCTGAGCCTGCAATTAAATTCCTGCTTTGACGCAAAACATACTCCTCTGCAGTGTATCCCACCGGCACAGCGACCCCTTTCTCTCTCTCTCTATTCCTTTGCCCTGAAGGCACTTCTGGATTGCGGAATACGTGCTCTTTGGCTGCCTAGACAGTCAGGACACCTACAGCCATTCTAATCTATCACTCCTCTCCTCCTTCTTTTCTATGGCTAATACCACTTTCCTGTTTTTTTTCTACTGCTGAATCTCCAGACTTGGTGCTGTCATCAGGGGCACACAGTCGATTTCGGCTTCGAGCTCCTGGCTGGTAAAGTTGCATTGCCGGGCGGTCCTGAAGTAAAATGAAATATGTTCAAGTTATGAAATTGCTACTAAGCTGTTTTCCAGAGTTTCTGGTTATGAGTTATATATTAATGTATCCCAAGCAAGTCACACAAGACCAAAAATTAGGGCACAGAACATGACAACTGCCTACTTCCTCTCCCCTAGCTCCAAAGGAAAGCAACTATTTTATATGCCTTAGCTAATTTTGTTTTTGTTTTTTGAGAGTCTTGCTATGCAGTCCAGGCTAGCCTTGAACTCAACATATAGCTTAGGCTGGTTTCAAATTTGTGATGCTACTGCCTCAACCTCTCAAGTGCTGAGATTATAGGTGTACACCACCACGCCCAGGTACCTATAGTAAACTTGTGAGAAATTTATTACCAAATTTTCTTAACCACTTCAAGATGAATTAATTAGCTTGAAAGTTTGGAAACACATCTATCTCCTAACACTCTACTCCAACAGTAAATTACTTTAAAACTACATAAGTGCTTGCCTACCATATGTGAGACACTGGTCTTCAACCCCAGCATGGCCAAAAAAAAAAAAAAAATTAGGACTAAAAAGAATGAAAACTCTTTCAAGTGGCAACTTCCCTGAAATTATGTGCTCAGACCCCCATGTAATGTGCTACAAACATTTTGTTTGTTTTTGAGATGAGGCCTTGCTATTTTTATTTTGCCTAAGCTGGTCTGGAGCTTCTGAGCTGAAGTGATCCTCCTGCCTCAGCTTCTCAAGTAGCTGGGACTAAAGGTGCACCATCAACTGGCTACAAATAGGTTTTAAAATTTAGGCATAACAAGCTAACTCTCAGCAGGTGACACTTTAGATCTGATTCTTAAGCTAAGAAAGTCGCACACCCCTCAATTGGTTTATAACAGTATGATCACAGAACACTTAAATGTATAAGGCTTTTTTTTTCCAGTGCTAGGCATCAGACCCATGGCCTTGGCACTAAGATACATCCCTAGCCCTTTTTCAGTATTTTTTATTTTGGGATAGGGTTTCACTAAATTCCTAAATTGCCCAGGCGGGGCTTGAGTTTGCAATCTTACTGCTGCTTCAACCTCCCAGAGTGCTGAGATTACAGACATCTGCCACCACACCCAGTTTATAAACGTTTTAAAGAATTCAACCAAAAAAGGGCTGGGAGTGTAGCTCAGTAGTACAGTATATGCTTAGCATTCACAAAGATCTAAATTCAACCTCTAGTACCCTCTCAAAAGAATTCAATGAAAAATTACATAAGCCTTTTCTCCCTGCCTCATGAAAAATATCCCCAAAGCAATTTTTTCTTTGCAGTGCTGGAAATGGAACCCAGTGCCTTATGTATGCTGTGCAAGCTCTCTACCAATGAGCCACACCCCAGTCCTAAAGCGTTATCTTAATTGAATACTTGCAGCAAAATATTTCAATACTTCTACAAGATAAAATATTAAGACAGATGAGTCTCCTATATACTATTTAAAGATATAGATGACGAAGCTTCCACTGTGCAAAGATGGACAATTTGAACATCAAGAGTAAAAATGGGCAATCACAAATTAGAATTCTCTAAAGATTTCTAAATTCAAAAGGGTTTTTATTTAATTAATATTTTTTTTTTTTGAGACAGGGTTTCACTATGTAGTTCAGGCTGCCCTTGAACTCACTATGTAGCCCAGGCTAGCCTCAACTCACAGTGATCCTCCTGCCTCAGTCTTCCAAATGCTAGGATTAGAGGCCTGTGTGCCACCATGACCAGCTAATCCTCGAGTTTTTAAAGACTAAAGCTAAACAAAAGAAAATTCACTGATAATCCCTAGATGTTGCTGGGACATACATTGTAAAATATCATAAATAAAGGGAAAAGATTAAGTGTTTATCTTCCTTTTCCTGTGTACACTGTATTTTAGGTTAACCCAACAGTTTATGAGGGAAAATTCTTCTTTAAAGAAGAACATCTGCTGAAAATTGCAACTAGAAAGGCAGCATTTGTGTATCACCATTTTGCAACCTCTCAATAAAATAATGAATCTAAGCAAAATCACTAGGAGAAAGGCTAACAAAAATTTTTATAATAGTTGGATCAGGCTTAAAATACCTGAACCTATTAATCAGTCTTAAAAAAAAAAACTTTTTATCTGGAAAAATTTTAAATCTATTGAACTATTTTGTAAAACTTGCAAGGAATCGCCACATATACTTCTCGCAGATTCATTAAAATTTTGTCACATTTACTTTTTCTGTCTCTAATGTATGTACTGGAGAGAAAAAACAGGCCACTCTACCACTAAGCTACATCCCCAGCCCTTTTTTTTAGTTTTATTATGAGATAAGGCCTCACTGAGTTGGCCAGGCTGACCTTGTGCTTGTGATCCTCCTGTCTTAACTTTCCAAGTAGCTGGGATTATGGACTGTAAATACACTTTGATTGGCATATAGCCAAGTTCATTTTTTTTTAAGCTGGGGATTAAACCCAGGAACTCACCCATGATAGGCAAATGCCCTACCATTGAGCTATGCTCCCAGACTCTTGCTCATTCTTTTTGCATATTATCTGTGCCTGCTTGCTTACAGTTTGGTTATGACAAAGACCATATGGCCCACAAAGTCTAAAATATTTACCATTCAGTCCTTTACAAAAAAAAGCTTGCTAACCTCTGCCCTAAATATAACTACTAATCTTATTTTTCATTTTTGGTGCTGGGGATTGAATTCAGGGCCTCCTGCACGCTAAGCACAAACTCTGCCACTAAGCTACAACTCTAGGCTTAACTACTATTTTTAATGGAAACACAGAAGATGCATGTTAAATGATATGGCAAGGATGTAATTTATCATTCCAGAACATGAGAAGCACTATAGGATAAATTGGTTTCTGCAACAGTAACAACAAAAAATGGTAGGAAAACAAAAGAAAGGACAATTGTTTAGATTAAAAGACAATTTAAGGAGATAATTGGAAAATGTAAACACTGGGTAGATAATATGTTAAGGAATTCCTGTGAGTTTTTTTTGATATGAAATGCTGGTGGGTGGGTTGGAGATGCAGCTCAGTGGCACAGTGCCTGCATGGCAAGCGCAAGGTCCTGAGTTCAATTCCTAATACACTGCCCCTTCCACCCCGGCATAAAAAAAGAAAATGCTGGTGGGGTTAAGAAAAAGACATTGGGTTGGGGATTCAGCTCAGTGGTACAGCCCTTGCCCAGAATGTGTAAGACACTGGGTTTGATCCCCAATACCACTACCACCACCAAAAAGAAAAGAGTCAAGTGCTATGGCACAGGTCTCTAGTCCCAGCACTCTGGGAGACTAAGGAAGATCACAAGTTTGAGGCCAGCCTGAGCTACACAGCAACACTCTATCTCAAAAATAAATAAAAAATAAATGAAAATTTAAGGAAGAAATTATATGTCTAGGATTTGCTTGAAAATAATCCAGTAGAGGTAGGAATGGGGTAGAGCAGAAAGGTTGGCAAGGAATAGATAATTGTTAAAGATGGGTACATAGGGTTTTGTCATATTATTCTCTATTGTTTTACTTTTGTGAATGTTTGAAATTTCTACAATCAGCCAATAAAAGAACCCAGCCAAGGCTGGAAAAAAAAAAGATAGCTGTTAAGTTTTCCTTTAAAAGTTCTATAAGCCGGGCACGGTGGTACATTCCTGTAATCCCAGCACTCTGGAGGCTGAGGCAAGAGGAATGCTATGAGGTTGAGGCTAGCCTGCTCTATACAATGAGACCCTGGCTCAAAAACAAAACAAAACAAAACAAAACAAAACAACAACAAAAAACCAGTTCTACAATAGAGGCTGGGGATATAGCTCACTGGTGAAGTACCAGTGAGGCCTTGAGTTCAATCTCTAGTACCGAAAAAAAAAATTCTACAATAAACAGTGAGCTGACTTTTTCCTATACTCTGTAGGAAGAAGAAAAACTCCTCATGAAAATAATCAAGTTTAACAAAAAGCGGCACCTTGTTTCTTATGCGATCTCTCTTAACCACTTCTTCTTTCTTTTCAGTTTTTTCTGCGATGACTACTGATTCTGTACTTTCATTCTTCTTTCCTTTATCCCGAAGTGCTTCTTTCTCTTTTTTAATTTCTTCTTCTTTTCTTTTATAAGCCTTCTCTTTCTCATAGCGCTCTTTCTGCCTGCGGCGCTCCTCTTCTTGCCGCTTCAGTCTCTCTCTCTCTCTGAGTATGCGTTCCTGCTCTCGTTCATAGTCCCGGTCCCTCTCCCTGTAGTCTCTGCTACTCTCATCTTCAGGTCTGCATGAGAAACAAATGAGACTGAACCCTTGAATGCCTTGTAACTGTGATGCAGGAACACTGTCACTCTCACTTGGCCACTGCAATGAGGTTGTGCTTTTACAGCACAGTGAAAAACACTAGCAATTTATCTATTTATAACACTAGTGTTGTAGAAAACAAGAAAACCACAAAATCACTTACCAAGATTAAGACACTAAGAATATTTGAAATCCTTCTTTCTTTGTCCCCCAACCTGCATAAAACAGTTTACCTTAATTCAGGTCCAAGTCTAGGATATGGCAATGAAACTAGCATCTAGCAGTAAAGCATACCCAAGAGCCCTGACTACTGACTGACCTCTTCAGCTTTTCATCTTTAAGCTCGCCATCAGAACGCTTGGACAGTGTGCAGCTCTGCCCACTGGCTCTTTCATCATTCAGATTCTCTTTGTCAGGTTTCTTGGCTTTTTCTCTTTTATCCAATTCTTTTTCATCTCCTTTTTCTGGTTTCTTAAGCAGCTTTAAAGAGAACATATTTATTTTTATTTCGAAAGATGGAACATTGTTTTTTGATTCTATCAAAGAAACCAATACACTAAATCTTTATAACAGACTACATACGGCCCTCTATCTCTGTAGGTACACTTAAAATTCCAAGTGAACAACTTCACGCATGAGAATAGTGATTTACTAAAAGCACACTGCTAATGTGAAAGTGTGATCCACCCAAATGAAGTGATCTAATCACTTGGTGGCAATGGAATTGGGACAGGAACCCCTTTGGTTTTAAATGGTCAACCTTTAAGCAAACTCTTATACACTTTCAAATAGGCTTCCATAGCAAACCAGCATGTTAATATAACTTGATGGGAAAATAGCCCATCAATTTAAAATACTAAGCAGATCATTACTGCTGGTCTATTTTTATGTGTATGTACTGAGAATGACAAACACCCTGGTCACTAAAGGAGTGATCCACTGCAAGAATAATTCTGCCTTGAACTTGAAAATAACATTGTGTGTGTGTGTGGGGGGGGGTTGGTGGGTGGTACTGGGGATTGAACCCAGGGGTTTCTACCACTAAGCTAATTCCAAGTCCTTTTTACATTTTGAGATAGGATGTCACTAAATTGTCTGGCTGGGACTTGAACTTCTGATCCTCTTGCCTCAGCCTCCCAAAGTGCTAAGATTATAGGCATGCACATAACAGTACCATTATACTATCAATAGAGGTCAATAGCAAGAATTACTTGGCATTTGATTTAAAAATCCAGATGCCTTTTCATAATACAATGAAATTCCATCTCTACTGAGTAAGAATGCACCTAGATAATAATAATCATATATATATATATATATATATATATATATATATATATATATATGCCATTCTTCCTCACATCATTGTTATAAATCTCTCTAGAATGTCCCCCACTTAGTGCTGGATAGTCAGAGAGATTCTTAGGCAAAATAGAAGAATCTTAGGTCTCAGAATGAAAGCATCATCAAGGTTGATCTCAGGGTGAAGGCAGCATACCAGTCAGCAAGCAAAAGGCAAAGCGCAAGACTTAAGCATGAAGTATTTCAGCACACAGACAGCCACTGCAAATGGGAGTCCTAAGAGGACATGAAGAAGGCACCAATGTCAAGTGAGAAACCATGTGCACGTTTCATCAGAAGTGTTCTTACTTCTCTAATGAACATCTGTATTAGAAGCCGAGATGTTCATTGCTCTAATAAGAACATTAATGAATGTCTCTGGCATGACTGGCTCTACCCTCTGCCTTGTGATCATTAGGGAATAGCAAGCCAAATCACTGTGGCATGATGGATTGCTGGAAGGAGTTAAGATGGGAAACTCCCCTATCCTTGAAACCCCTTTTCACCAGTAATGAGCCCCACAGACACACAGGGAATCCTAGTCATATAAACTGGTACTTTTTCAGGAGGTAAAAGAAGGCAACCTGTAACCATCTCTGTGAGATGTTCTCTAACTTTCTGAAGTACTAGGTATTAGTACTTCCTCAGAAGGTTCACTGGAGCAAGGGCTGCCCAAGCCATGCCCTCAGAAGAGATGCAGCGTGCTTGGGATCTTTCTACAGGTTTCCTCTCCCTACATGCAATGCATTAATCAGAATCTGCTGTTCACAGATTCCCTGCTAGATGCAAGGAGATAATGTGGAGTCATGTGATAGGTAAAAGCACATAATGCAAGATGCTTATCTCCAGTCATCCCACAAAGCAGCCAGTTATGGGAGACATATAAGATGAGAAAAAGCTGTATTAGCTTGGTTGTCCTCTGGCTGTATGTCGCTGAAGCTTCTGGGTACACAACAGAGCATCAGGAAGTCCCCTGGCTTCCTTTTAAAGGAGGAATTTAAAATAGCTGAGCTTTTAAGAAGACCCAAGTCAACCTGAAGGGGTTTTCAACAGGTAATACTACCACCACCACCAAAAGGACTTATCAGCTAAGACCTGTGTGTGTGACATGATACGAGGTTCTCTGTATCATGTATTTGGTCCTTACATTTTTCTGATTCACAGCTTGTAACAGAAATCTGTGTACCTGAAGACAGTGGAAAACAAACAGATGAGGCAACTTTATGTATCAATTATGAAGGAAAAAAGCTGAATAAAACCCAAAATTCATGCCAGCCAGCCCTAAGCCCTCATTTATTATGAACTGAGACTAATAATTTAAACATCAAACATTTTCAAAAAACACAGATGTGCACTGAAGAATTTCAACATCATGTAAACTACTTAATCCTTTTAAGTAATGTTAAACTTAAACAATAATACTATCAGTACTGTATAATAGAAAATTTTTATTTGTACAGTTTCTCCCAAAAATGCCAAACATAAAACAAAAATTCATTCACACAAACACAGGATACATGCATAAAGAAAGAGATACATGCAGTTTTCAACAACATGCAGTCAGTTTCAGTTATATTCATACCTTAATCTTTGGTTCATCCTTTAATTTGTCCCTTTCTGGAACTCTGTCTATCTTCTTCAGCTTTTCTATATCTTTTCTTTTACGTTTTTCTTCTTCTTTCCATTTTCTTCTCTCTTCTTCTCTTTGCCTTTTTCTTTCTATTTCTCGCCGCCTTCTTTCTTCCCTTTTCTCTTCTCTCATTCTCTAGAAAGAAATATCAACATAAGCCTTCAAATAAAATAATCATCACCAAAACCCTAATCAATCCCAAAGGTATGGTGGGCACCCACTAAATTGGCCCATCTTTCCTTCCTACTTTCATAAACTCCTTAACCTTTGCCCCACCCAGCAAACAAGAGAATGAAGATCAAAACTTGCTAAAATTAGCCTTCCACTACTGTCTTGCTATGTTTCCAGAGGCTTGTAGAAGAATATCAAGTGCATCTCTGGCACAAGCTAAGGACTCTCTAGGTTTGCAGAGTTAATCCCTGGTCCCACAGAGTGAAGGAGAATGCCAGAGTAAGACAAAGCAGTTTTACCTATAAGAATAATCATGGGAAAAAGTAGCTATTTTTCCTCCAGGATTCTATTACTCTTAAAGTGTTTATAGAATATGAACTAATAAAATTAAAAAATGAGAGAACTATAAAAACAAAAGATTTACCTGCTTGTTTTTCAGGAAGCTCAAAAGTGGGGTTGTCTTTTTAGCTACATAAATGTAAACAGATTATTAATACTTATCAAGCCCTACACAGGATTCATCTTTCTGACATTCCCTGCCACCCACCCAAGATGGAGAAACTACATCCTTAGATAGCAAGTTCAAAAAGCAGCTTTACAATATTCCATTTCAACAATACAGGTTTTAAAAATGATTTTTAAGGATAAAGGTCCAGCATTCCCCACAATGACTGTATTTATTGCATATCACAAACATATACTAATAAAAAGGGAAGAAAAAATAAACTTTATTTGTACACTTGCTCACAAGAAAGGGAAACTCACATTAAAATAATGAAATAACATTTAAGAATAATTTTCAGTTAGTAAGAATTAAGTGCAAAGAACATTCTCCTGTTTTACTGACACGAACATAAATTTATTTAACTGGAAAGAAACTGGAGGAAAGGGCTAAAAATATCTGCTCCTTTTGACCCCGTATTTCCACTTCTGGGAATTTACTCTACAGAAGCTACCAGATATGAGCTCAACTTGTGCATCCATTAATGAATATAAAGTTTTAGAAAAATATTTAAATTCATTTTTCAACATTCTAAACAATGCTATTAGCCTCACAATCATCTTTTTGAACATACATGTTCTTAGGGTAAATTCGTAGGGGTAGAAATCCTGGGTTAAAGACTCTCCTGTTTAAAACTAACAGAGAGCTGGGTGTGGTGGTGCACTCCTATAATCCCAGCATTCGGGAGGCTGAGGCAGGAGGATCACTGAAAGTTTGAGACCAACCTGGGTTACAAAGTAAGCCCAAGGCCAGCCTGAACTGTACAGCGAGACCCTGTCTCAAAAAGACATAAGCAAGCAAGCTAACAGAGCACTGACAACCTACTACTTAGTTTCTTTCTTTCTTTTTTTGCAGCACTGGGTATCAAACTCAAAACCTTGTGCCTGCCAGACAGGTGCTTAAGCCACTGAGCCAAACTCCCGGCCCTAGTTTTTTGAGGCAGGGTTGCACTACGTAGCTCAGGCTGGCCTTGCACTCCCGTTGTAGCCCAAGCCGGCCTCAAACTCACAACGCTTCGCCTACCTCAGCCTCCCGAGTGCTGGGATGAAAGGCGTGCGTCACCATGCCCAACTACTACTTTGTTTCCGTGTTATCATTTCTTAAATTTTTAATTTTGCAGTAACTAATTTCATTTTTTGATATTTTCAGGTCAATTTTTAAAAGAAATATGATCTTATTACTAGGAAATAATTGATCTTCAAAGACTTACCACTGTCTAAATATGCCTCATCAATCTTTATAAACTTTTAGTACTTGTATTATATTTGTGTGACACTAAGTAGGTCACTAAAAATTTGTCCCATCTTTATCAACGCAGTCTCCTACTCCTGTGAAGCAGATATTATCACCTGCATTTTCCAGTAGAAGAAACAATCTCAGGGAAGGGAGTGACTTCCTAGATTCACACAGCCAACAAGAAAAATCAGAGACAGATTTAGGCATTCTGATGAACAAGCCATTGCTCTAATTCCTTTTGTACACTTACCTATTAATTCTCTATTTTTAGCTTCGATTTCTTCTAACAGTGTCTCTGGAGTAGATGTCATTTTCTCATTATCTGTGGCATAACTCTCCAAAAATTTCCTATATTCTGGATCTATAATATTATTTAAGGAACCAGAAAACAGATTTCAAACCACAAAGGAAATATTATCTAGGATATTTATTTATAAAAGAAGATAATTTTCTACTTCGTGGAAAACTGAAAAACAAACCAAATGCACAAAGTACACTAGCATTTAACTGGTCATTTGCTCTTGGAATTTCTATTAATGATACCCTCTAGGGGAGTCTAGTTCATATGGGAGTCAGGAAAAATGAAACATCACATATTAGAACAGACCCATAAGAGGTGTTACATAGTTTGCTGTCAAAAGTCACTTTCCTACTAATCCAAAGTCACATTTATGGGAAAAATGGAAGTTATAGCTATGGTATCTTCAGAGAATATTAGCATATCAAGTAAGCATTTCTTGTGTGGGTACACCTCACTTTAAGTAAACTCAACATAGGGAAATCAAGTGCTCCAAAAAGACAAACTGGGGTAAGTCCTAGATCTGGCCCTGGAGGTGATAGTAATTTCTGGAGTTTTCTCCTACACCTTTGACATCAAAAAAGGAAATACAGATGAGTCATTATACTCCTTGTTTCTACACACTGCTGAGCATGTCACTCAATCTCTCTTCCATATCTAAACCTGTGGTATTCTTTACTTGTTAATATGTTATAGTAACAAGTAATGGAAATTCAAACTAGACAATTCTAAAATGTCAACTTCTGAAATAAAATATTGGAGTTAAGAGTTTTCCAACATAACAAGAGTTATGCAAGTTGTCCAAAAGAATATTAGAGATCTCAAAATCTGAAGCTGGTTTACCTTGCATTGCATTTATATTTCAATTTTTCAGTTCCAGTATTTCTGTTCAACATAGTTACTATGCATATAGTAATGTATATATTCAAAGCCTAGAAAACAGGACTGACCACTTCAATTGGTTTCAAAGTTACTTAGGTATGGACATTCTCCCATCAGAGCTCAAACTTTATAAAGATAATGGAAACTAAAAATCAAATAATCATAACAATGCTAAGAAGTATCAAAGAGTAATTGTTATACTTTGAAACATCTGATTTTTCCCACTGTCTTCCAATTATAAATTCATGATGATTTATTACTCAGTAGTCCACACTATATTGCTCAATGGTGGAGAAATGAAGTACTACTAGGCAAAGAGACCAGGAACTCTGCAGGAAACCCACTTCCATTCTGACAACTATGTAAAGATTCCACTGGAACAATATTTCTTATTAACTTTATTCTCTATATTTCCTATCTTAAAATACTGGGTTGTAATTAACTCTCCCAAAGCATTATTTTTTAAAAACCCAATAGCAAAAAAAAAAAAAAAACAAAAAAAAATGGCAACATCATTATATAGCTAGAGCTATACTGTACCATCATCAATAGTTCCAACTTTAGTATCTCTTTTCTTAGTCTTCTTTTTTGCAGCTTTTTGAAAAGGTGCAAATTCTACTATAGCAGGATATTCCTGACCTGTTTAGAAAAAAGAAAACAAAACTATACTTGCTATAACAAAGGAAATGTCCAAGGTGGATACAAGAGAACCAATCCATTGTTTTCTAGCCTGCTTACATGGCAGTCATTTGAAGAGGGTGTCTCAAGTAGCATAAATCATACTGGAAAAACTATAATCAACATCCTACCAGTGGAGCCCAAAATTCACTGATCACATAAAGATATGCCAGCAATCGGGGTATCAAGGTATATGCCTATCCCCAACAATTCAGGAGGCTGAGGCAAAAGGATTGCTTGAGCCCAAGGGTACAAGATCAGCCTCGGAGACAGAGCAAGGCTTTTTTTCTCTAAGTAAGAAAGACATGACAGGGAAGTAAAATATTCATTTAAATGCAACTTCTAAAATGTGATAAGCCAGGCATGGTGGCATATGTCTGTAATCTCAGCACTCAGGAGGCTGAGGCAGCAGGATCACCACAAGTTCAAGGTCAACCTGAGCTACATAGTGAATTCAAGACCAGCCTGAAATGGATAAACCCAAAAATTAAAAAACAGAAGACAACTGTTGGGTGAGGATGTGGAAAAATCGGACCATTTGGGTACTTTTGGTGGGACGTAAAATGGCACAGCTGTTATGGAAAACAGTATGGATGCTACTCAAAAAATAAAAGATAGGGGCTAGGTGTGTCATCAGTGGGAGAACGCCAGCATGTTTGAGGACCAGGGTTCTATCCACACTGCTGACAAACAACCATATGGCAGTTTCACTTCCAGACATATAGCCAAAAGAGAAAGCAAGGGTTTGAATATATATTTATACACTCGTGTCCTTAGCGATATTATTCATAATAGCCAAGATAGAAAGCAACCCAAGTATCCCTCAACAGATGAATGAACAATGTGGTATATACATACAATAGAATATTAGCATTAAAAACATGGACATTCTGCTGGGTTTTGTGGTGTGTGCCTTTAATACCACCACAATGGGAGTTTAAGGCAGGAGGATCACAAATTCTAGCCCAGGCTGGGCAATTTAGTAAGACCCTGTCTCAAAATTAATAAAAGGGTTGGGGATGCAGCTCAGTGCAAAGGCCCTGAATTCAATCCTTAGCAGTACAAAAAATTTTAAAAAGGAAATTCAGATACATGATACAACACAGATGAACCTTGACAGCATTATGCTCAATGAAGTCAATCAAAAAAGATACTAAAGCCAGGCATGGTGGTGCACACCTGTAATCCCAGCACTTGGGAGGCTGAGGCAGGAGGATCGTTCCAAGTTTGAGACCAGCCTGAGCTACAAAGTGAGCTCAAGGCTAGCCTGAACCACACAGCGAAACCCTGTCTCAAAAAGATAAGACAAAAAAAAAAAAAAAGATACTATACGATTCCATCTATGTGAGGTACCTACACAGTAGTCAAATTCATAAAGACAGAAAGTAGAAACAATGATGTCAGGTCATGGAGGGAGGAGAGATGGGAATTGTTTCATGGGCATAGTATTAGTTTAGCAAGAAGAAAGTTCTGAAAGTTGGTTGCATAACAATGTGATGTACTTAACATTACTAAGCTGGATAGTTAACAATGGTTAAGATGGTTTTATATGTATTTTGCCAGAATTTTTAAAATGCAAAAAAACAAAAAAAAATGAGGTAAGGATACATGCTACATGGGTGATCCTTGCAAGCATGATACTAAGTAAAAGCTAGTTACAGAAGGCTGTATGATTTCCATTATATGAAATGTCTAGAAGAGAAAAATCCAGAGACAAAATAGATTCGTGGTTATCAGGGGCTGGTGGAAAAGCAGAACAGGACTTGAATACTAATAGATATGGGGTAATGAAAACATTCTGGAATAGTGATGGTTAAACAATTTTGTGAATATCCTAAAAAACACTGAATTGTATTGTATGCATGTATTACTGGGGATTGAACACAGGGTTATACCCCAGCCTTTTTTTTTCTTATTTTTGAAACTGGATCTCCTTAAGTTGCTAAATTACCTAGGCTATGATCAAATGTGGGCTCTTCCTGCCTCAGCCTCCAAGTGCTGGGATTATAGGCATGTGCCTGAATTGTATACTTTATGGTATGTTTTATCTCAATTAAAAAAAAACCCAAGTGACTATTAGAAAAAACATATATACCAGATTCCTGCCATAGAAAAATTTCATACAAGGTATAAAATACTATCCTTTGATCACTGATAGACTGAAACCAGAATAAAATGAGTAGAACTGACCAGAATGTATCACAAAACAGTCATGCAGGAGACATAGCTTTAGAAATCCTAATGAGAATCAGATAAGCTTAATAACTGAGACATGTCAAAAGGAATGAACTAGATAAACCGGCCTTAAGCAGAGGGAAACTGCACAGGGACAAGTTGAAAATATAGAAAGTAAAGCTAGACTCTGGAGGGTCCTGCCTACTAGGCTGAGTTTGGACTTTGTTCACAATTATCAACGTAAATCACCTTTTTTTTTTTGGTACCAGGAATTGAACTCACAGCTTCGAACTTGTCAGACAGCCACTGTGCTGCTAAGCTATAGCCCCAGCCCCTTAAATAACCTTTGTAAAAAGATTAATTTCATGGCAATACACTGAATTACATGGAAATAGAAAAAATCCTGTAAGTTTAGAGAAGTGGTTAACTGATGAAGCCATAAAGTGTAAAGGTATAGTTACATCTAGTTGAATAAGGCAAAAGAACTGGCAAGATGCATCACTTGTGTTAAATATAAGGAATAAAAAAGAAATACAAAAGTTAAACACAGGGCCAGGAGTTTGGCTGAGTGGCTTAAGCACCTGCCTGGCAGGCACAAGGTTGTGAGTTTGAGACCCGGTGCCACAAAAAAACCCAAAAACAAAAACAAAAAAACAAACAAAAAAAAAACATGGCAGCCCAAAAGTTAAACACAATTCAAATATCTAGGCCAAGGAACTAGGAAATCATTGTTGTCAGGCGTAGTGGCACACATCAAGTGTAATCCCAGCACTTAGGAGGCTGAGGCAGGAGGAGTACAGCAAGTTCAAGGTCAGTTGGGGCTAAATAGCAAGTTCGAGGCCAGCTTGAGTTACACGGTAAGACCCTGGCTCAAAAAAACACCATTGCTACTTACTAAAATAAAAAAAACTGGGGTGAAAACTAGCTGGTTTAGGGGAATAAAAGTAGCACATGGTAGGGTATAGCTCAGCAGTGGACTCAATCTTAGCAGGCATGAAGTTTGACTCCCAGCATACACACATACACCTTCTTCCCCTCAAAAAAACAATCTACATACACAGAGAAACATAGGTGACAACTGTTCAGCTTTTACTGGCTTATTCCCTGACAAAGACTTAATTTTATAACCAAATTGAAGTAACACTGAGAAAAAAGGTGAAGAAGAAACTCCATGTAATTTACCTATGATTACAAAGCTAAAAAGATGGCAAATAGCAGCTTGAACATTCTTTGGCTAAATGTTGTAAGCAGAAGATATTAGGTAAAAAGTGAGTTAAGGCAGAAATTTGTCTTCCCAGTAGACTGGACCCTCCTAGATATAGTTTAGAGATCAAGTTTGATTTTTTTTTTTTTTTTGGTTTTTTGAGATAGGGTCTTGCTATGCAGTTCAGACTGACCTTGAACTCACTTTGTAGCCCAGGCTTGCCTCCAACTCACAGCAATCCCCCTGTCTCAGCCTGGGCTTACAGGTGTGCACCACCATGTCCAGTTCTGATGTTTTAATTATATACAACTTTGTGAGACTGTCAAACAGTATTCTAATTAGTTGGTTTAATGGATAAGAATTAAATAAAGAAATGCTGGTTCTTGAAGCAGGATGAAGAGTAAATATTTAAAACTTGCCATACAAGTTTAAAGCGTCATTTATCAGTACTGCTGCTGAAACTAAACAGTCAAAAGAGCAGATTTAATCCTTAGCCAAAAAAAAGTGTCACACAAGGAGAAAACAGTGGCAACTTCATTCAGTTCATCAGATTAAAGAAATAACAGGTTAATAAAAGTACTCCAGGGCTGTGAAAAGTCATGTCAATGTATAAAATGGCTACAAGTTTATCAAATGTGTAAAACACTGTAAATGTTGCATTTTCTTAACCAGGATTTTAGAAAAGCATGGAGAAAACATTGTGATGCATACATTGTCTTAAAAATGACAAACTCCCCTTCTAGTTCAGTTACAAAGACTCACCTTTATTGTCAAGGAATACATAACCATCAAATCGATCCCTGAACAAAATAATGTCCTCCTGGTTTTTAAAGTTGATATATGCTCTGGCATACATATGAGGATACAGACTGCAGAAAGGAAAGCAATTACGTAAATATCCTTGCAGGTGTCTGGCTGAACTACAAGTATTCATATATTAAAGAGACAGGCTCAAAAATCAAATGGAAAACATTAGTAGGATAAACAAAAGACACTTTTTCATTCACCCCCTCCCTCCTTTTTTTCTTTCTTTTCTTTTTACCTAGTATCATTAGAAAAAAACTCAAAATAATCATGCTCTGGCATAGGTTGAAGATGTTCCTGAAGTTGCTCCTTGGTCAAAGTAGGAGGTAATCTTCGAATTACCACCTTATGAAATAAATAAGGAAAGTAAAATTAGTACAAATCAATTTTCGGTCCTATCACGCAATCAATTTGTGAAGATCGGCTTTAATTCGGTGTTTAAAACTCTTGGAAATGGCAACTGTCTGGAACAAGGAAAAATCTCAGGGTTTGCTCTTAAACCGCAGTCCACCAGGTTTCTGGAAAATTTTCTACTACTCATTTTTAAACACATCTAGGGACGAATCAGTAGGTCAAACCTGGTCTTTCGTGGATGCCGTAAAATCTTAATTTAGTGGCATCTCTCACCCACATTCAACGCACCTAAAACCAAATCGTTGCCCATTTAGTTTAAGGATTACAAAACTCCACACAGACACACACAGGTGCGCGCGCACCGCACACACACACACGCACACATCCACCCGATGCTCTCAAAATAGGATGCTGTTCACCTGCCTCTCCAGACCCCTCCACGCCTCCATTAGTACTACGGTACTACCACAAACTACTCCCGCCCCTAGTGTGCCCGTCACTTAACAATTCTCCCGATGAGACTTAATTCTTCATTCCGTGTCCATCGTTCTCCCTCCCGTTACCATATCCACAGCTCTGATCAGACCGCCCTCGTCTGTGGACACCCCCCAACTGGCCCCTCAGCCCCGCTCCGGAGATGGCTGGGGTGGGGTGGGGGGCGCTTCCCCATTTCACGCGAAAGTACGAGACAAGGTAAAGTGATTTTCATTCAGGCGAAGTCATAAGGGGAACTCGGGACAGGAAGAGCGCAGCCCCGTTTCCAGCCATCCTCCACCAGCGGCGGACCCGTCCCGCCCTCTCCCGGGCCAACCGCCGGCTGGGCACCTTGCTCAGCGCCTCTTTCTTCTCCTTGTTGCGGTCCTGCTTATCTTCCCCTTTGGCGCTGTCCCCCGAAGCCCCACAGCTACTGGCTGAGGCGCCCGGGGGCGTTAACAGGGTTACTCGCTTCTCCTTAGGCCTATGCTCCTTCTCTTCCTTCATGGCCACGGGTACGCTTCTCTCAGCGGCTGCTCAGTCTCAACCCCGCTACGCCGGGCACCTACGACTCCCGGGCAGCTAGCGTTGGAGCTCCACCCCCAACAAATGCCCCTAGTGATAAACCGGGCCCCACGTTCCATTGGGCCCCCAAGATCTCGCGAGATTTCGGGCCGCCCGGCTTCTCTCGGTGGGAAGGTTTTAACACTTCCTCTTTTCTTCCCTCCTGCCGAATCCCCGCACCGCCCAATCCCCTTGCGGCCCATACTCCCTCGGGGCCCGCCCCTTCGCGAGTCATTAGCATCTCCGCCATTTTAAAAAGGCTCTTTGAGAGACTACAAATCCTGGCATGCAAAGCGGCTGCCCCCTTCTGGTCAAGAGTGGTGGAGCTATAGCCATCCCTAGGTCCTATTTTATAAATAAATTGCATCTAGAAAGTGTGTGTGGGTGTGGTGTTTTTTTATCCCCAGATCAAAAAATGATTCTGTGGAGTGCATTGACTTAGTTTTTCTCAGCTAAGTTCAATACTATCTAAACTGTACTTCACTAGGGGAACTATTTATTTATTTATTTATTTATTTTTTGCGACAAGTTCTCACCATGTAGTTCAGGTTGACTTTGAACTCACTGTGCAACCCAGGTTGCCCTCAAACTGGCGGCGATCCTCCTGCCTCAGCCTCCCGAGTGCTGAGATCACAGGCATGCACCACCACGCCTAGCTAGGCAAACTTTTTTTTTCTTTTGTGAGACGGATTTCTTACTACGTTGCCCAAGCTGGTCTCCAACTCACTACCTTCCTGGCTCAATCTCCCAAGTAGCTGGAATTACAGGCTGTGTTGAGCTGTATGTTCTATCATTGAATCTAAAGTGTACTTTCAGAGACTACAGAATTTCTTTTCCATGTATTGATTAGGATTCACAGATAATAAAGACACATGACCCTGATTTAAAGGAGTAATACCACTAAAATGTGTGAGACTTCATCACCCTTGTTTTAGTAAAAGAATTCTCATTTGGCACTGGTGTCCTACATGAAGGGGAAAAAACTTGATTTAGTTAGGATCAACCACCTCCCCACATTTCTTTCTTGCTTGCTTTATTGGTTTTTCTGAGACTAGATCTTGCCATGCAATCCAGGCTGGCCTTGAACTCACTGTGTAACCCAGAGTGGCCTTGAACTCAGGGCAATCCTCCTCAACCTCCCTAGTGCTGGGATTACAGGCTTGTGCCACCACCCTGAGCCTCCTCCCCACTTTAAAAGGTCAATTTTACATTATTTATAAATTCCCCAAACTGAGAACAATCCAAAAATGCTCATCATAAGTGAATAGATGAGCAAAATGTGGTACATGGATAGAATGAAATAATACTCATCAATAAAAATGAACTACTAATACAAACATCAGCATGAGTGAATCTCAAAACGACTATGCTGAATGAAAAGAATCCAGGCACAAAAACAGTATATGCTGTATGGCTCTATTTATGTAACATTCTAGAAAAAGTAAAGCTGTATTTGTTAGATCTATGATTGTCAGAGCACAGGGTAGGGAAAAGAGATTAACTGCAAAAGGGCTCTGGGGAGCTTTTTGGAGTGATGAAAATGTTCTTTATCATGATTGTGGTGGTTGCATGACTGCACACATTTGTATAAACTCATTGAATCTTATGCTTAAAATTGGCGCATTTTATTTTATGCGAATTATACTTGAATAAAGTTCAAGTCCACAAAATTTTAAAAAATATTGCCCCAAATAAGAGAGCATGTGCATTACATCAAATCTAAGATACCATTGAATCTAACACCACCATTATTCATATACCAAGAAAAATTGTGCTGATTGAACAATGATACACCATCAATCTCAAAATGTATCTTGATTCCACAAGTATTAAAATGTGGGAAAAAAAAGTCTTAGACTCAGTGAAACATGTTATCTGCATTATGTGCAGTTAAGGAAAAGGAGTGTGAAAAAAATAATCTTATTGGTTAACCAAAGTTATGTCCCACCTTATGCCCACCTTACAGGTTCCCATTTTCCCCCGCCTTGGACCCATCTAACCTCACGGTTTTACTCTATAAAAATCCCTAGAAAAGACCGAGTCCCTGACAACCCACTCGGGACCCCTTCTGTCTCTCTCAGACAGAAGCTTTCTTTCTCTTAATAAATATATTCTGCTTTAAGAAGAAAAGAAAAGAAAAGAAAAGAAAAAAGAGGTATGGAAACTGGCAGGAAATACAAGTGAGGAACTAGAGAGAGACATAATCAGACACCCATGGTGTGCAGTACTCAAATCAGGGTGCGACAGGAGCCAGAGGCAGAAACTCTGGCTCAGGACCAATGTCCCTTTTTTGTTGATGCCTAGAACATATCAGGCAGACTCTGTCCTTACATGTTCTCACTTCTGTTGCCCAGCCTGTGCCTGATTTCCTAACTCCTCTTGCTGAGAATACTTCTTGTATTTGGAATCTGCCTTCAGTACCCAGCTGTTCTTCATCTGCTGTTTAGCTGTGCACTTTGATGTTGGTGTGTGCTCATATCCTGGAGTACTCAACGCCTTTAAACCACCAGCTCTATGGCAGGTGTCAGCGTGTGATGTCCCAGGGCTTGGACTTCTTCTTCCTTTTTTTAAAATCTACATTCACTCCTTTGTTAATCTCATACATTTATTCAGTTTTTCTCCTTCCACTGACAACTCTGAAATTTCTATCTCCAGTCCATTCCTCTGCCCTGACTTTCCAGATTCACATCCACCTCCCCTCTTGCCCTTCACAACCTCAGAAAGTCTCCATAATGGAGCACTTGATCTTCTTTGCCACTGACTGTATTAGTTTCCTATTATTGAGACAACAAGGGTGCACTACAGCCTGGCAGTGTTGGAACAGGAGACCAGGATGAGAAAACAAGCCTCTGGGAGCAGAGAAATATCACCCTTCGTAGCATGGCACGTTTCTTTTATTTTTATTTTTATTTTTTATTTTTGTGTATATTTTTTTAAACAAAAGAAAAGTAAGAAACCAAAGCAAAACAATTTCACAACCAGCCAATAAGAGAGTAACAATCATCAGCACATTGCATATTATTATATTCACAGAAATTATTTAGAATAAAAAATATAGACATGACACATTATCCAAAAAATTATTAGCACAAAACTTTTGCCTCAATGATTCAAGAGAAACCAGCTATATGACTTTTTTGTTACGATTGCTCTATTGTTTTCAAATAAACATTTGGCATTAAAAATGAAATCTGAAGATGACCCTGAGAAAACTACTTTTCACTCAAAATTCTTTTTCTTTAACTGTCTTAACTAATTTTTTATATACATAGATTTTGTTTCAGTTCATCACACAAGTGCAACAATGCGATGGTTACATATGTGTGACTTATTTAGTTCACTGAGAAGTATATTTTCAGTACTCATTCACTTAAGAGTGAAAATGTCTAGTTTATCATTCTTTATAGCTGAGTAGTATTTCATTATATAGAAATGGCACATCTTTTTTATCCATTCCTTAGTTGAGGGGCATTTAGGTTGTTTCCAAGATCTAGCTATTATGAACTGGGCAGCTATGAACATAGATGCCCATATATCGCTGTGGTAGGATGTTTTTAGTTCTTTTGGAAAGATACCCAGAAGGGGAACTGCTGGGTCAAATAGGACCTCCAAGCCTAGCTTTTTGAGGAATCTCCACACTGACTTCCACAGTGGTTGCACCAGCCTGCATTCCCACCAACAGTGGAGACGGTTTCTTTTTGCCCACAGCCCCTCCAGCATTTGTTATTGGTTGACTTCTTAGTACTAGCCATTCTTTCTGGGGTGAGGTGGAATCTCAGTGTTACTTTCATTTGCATCTCTGAAATGGGCATGGCACTTTTCAACTGACCTCTCATGAGACCCTGATAAAACCACGCAAGCAGAATGGTTATATGAGATGAGAAACTGTTACCGAAGAAAACTCTAAGTCCTCTAGCTTCACTTGTTCCTAGTTCACTTATTTTTTGGAGCGGTGGGAAGTCCTGGCCTCACAATGTAGCCCAGGCTGGCCTTGAACTTGCCATCCTCCTGCCTCAGCTTCCAAAGTGCTAGCATTACAGGCATGCACCACCATGCTTGGCTAATTCTTAGTTTGAAAGTCACTAATGTTTGGGGTCATACAGCCAAATGACAGATTATCAGTTTTCCAGTAGCTTTGCTGTAGATAATGCTTCTGGCATGTGGGTTGTGACGGCAGTCACCTAGGTTACTTCCCCGGCACATGAAGGTTGCGTTTTCTGAAAACGCAAACCCTTCTCTTGAGCCTACAGAAATCTCATGAGTGACTAAAATGGAATAAAAGGCTTGGCATCTCTTTTCATGGTGTGTCTGTCCCCTTTGCTTTCTTAACCCTTGGATCAGACTCTACTCAGCTCTATGCATAGACCTGTGGATATTTAAAATTTTTTTAGAATTTTGTTAGACCTATAACACAGGACTAATGACCTATCACCCACTGTGGCTGGTGTGTTTTCCTTTTCTTTTTCTCTCCCCTCTTTTTTGCCCCTACCCTTGTGCTTCTTCAGAAGCAGCTAAAGCCCCACACCCAAAGTCCTTTGCTGCTGTCATAGGGCCCAGCCCCAAAGGCCAGGATGTTTTGCACAGATGCACGGAAACTCAGCAACTGCCAGGGTGAGTTGACCATGACCACCCGCTGGTCCAGGTCCACCACAAAGGGACACATCTTTTAGAGCTGTGCCCCTGGCTACTGGGAATTACCCGACTCCCCTGTCACCCGAGACAGCAAATTAATAAAAACCCCTGCTGTCTTTGTTCAGGAAGCAGCAGCTTTCTTACTCCTTCCACCGATTTCTTGTTCCCTTCAGCCAAAACCCCAATTCACCTTGTCCCCCACTCCCACTCCAATAAAACTTTGCCTGTGCAGGAGTGGGAACTTGCAACATCAGCCTGGTCTATGTCCACTGTCTCTGGGTCAAGGGATCTTGTTGTTCAGTGGCATTATCACGAATTTAGTGGGTTTAAATAGCACGAATTTAGGAGAGGGCAACATGAGTCTCATTGGGCTAAAATCAAGGTGTGGGCAGGGATGAGTTCTTTCCTGGAGGATTTGGGGAGAATCCACTTCCTTGTCTTTTTCAGTCTTGCAGTAGCTGGTGCTCCCCACTTCATGGTCCTTCACCATCTTCCAAGCCACCAGTGCAGCATCTGACACCACTTCTGTCCTTTTCACCTGCTTTGCCTCTCCCTGCACTTTTAAGGACCTCTGTGATTACCTTGGGCCCACCATATAATCTGGGAGAATCTTCCTAAAGCTGGTTGATTAGCACATGTTTGCCACATAACCTAACCTAGCCATAGGTTCTGGAGATTAACATATGGACAAAATCGGTGGGGCCATTATTCTGCCTCCTGCAAATTATTACTGCACACTGCAAATTTCCTTTTTTTTTAAAAGCCTGTCTTATTCATGATCCTCCTGCCTCAGCCTCTTGAGTAGCTGGGATTACAGAAAGGCACCCTGCTGAGGATAAACTTTCATTTTAGTATTTTTAACATTCTTTTTTAACTCAAGTATAACACATATACGGATGAGATCACAGATGGCAAACAAACAGCTTGTTAAATTTTCACAAAGTAAACACATTCATGTAACCAGGATGGAGACCGAGAAACAAAACATTTCCAGGGAAGGCAGAGGACGAGCATGTAAGGCCCTGGGCTTGGTTCCCACAACGCTGCCTGCCTCCAGGGCTCCCAAAGCTTCCTGCACGCGCCTTCCCAGTCTCTTCCCCCAGGAAGAGCACCCCCAGCCTGACCTCTCACAGCATCCCTTAGTTCTGTCTGTTTAAAACTATGTGGAAACGCAATTGTATGGCATATATTCTTTTCATGTTTTACTTTGCATTCCTCTGGTGATTCATGAAGATGAGCACCCTTTCGTGCATTTATCTTGCACAGTACAACTTTCTTTCTTTCTTTTTTTCTTTCTTTCTTTCTTTCTTATTTTTTATTTTTTTGCTACCGGGAATCGGACTCAGGAGCTCACACTTGCCAAGCAGGTGCTGTACCGCTGAGCTATGTCCCTGTTTCCTATATGGCCTTTTAGTCTCTTGGTTATTGCACCATGTTATATTATTCATTCCAAAAACAGAGGGGGAAAACAAAACAGACAGGGAGAGTGTTGTGCTTCTTTTCACCAAGCAAGGGAAAGAACCAAGTGTGTGTGTGTGTGTGTGTGTGTGTGTATCTGTGTTTCAGAGTGGGGAGAGGGGAATGTTTTCTTTTGTCCAACTTTCACCTCACTCTTAGTACATAGGGTTTGCTTTTCTTTTTACAGTACTGGGGATGGAACCCAGGGCCCTCACACCGAGCTACATTCTCAGGCCTTTATTTATTTTTTTATTCTGAGACAGGGTCTCACTAAGTCTCTAAGTTTCCCAGGCTGGGCTTGGACTAGCTCTCCTCCTGCCTTAGCCTCCCAGGGTGCTGGGATTACAGGTATGTGCCACCATGCTAGGTTGCCCAAAAGCTTTTCCTATCATTGATTTTACCGTGTCATCCTACACTGCACGTCAAGGTCCTT
>RJWM01013399.1:0-53514 GCA_004363535.1 Dasyprocta punctata
AGCCTCCACATGTCTTATCACACTGTGGAAGCCACTTCTCCTGTGAAAATTATCAAACTACCCTCTACAGGCTTTAAATTTATCACTTGCTGCAGTTGTAGAGGGATCCTCTTGCAGTGAATCACTATACAATTTCCTGACTTTTTCACAAATCATAACTTCAATAATGCTATCTCCTGCCAGCTTTTTCTCATTCAACCATGCTACCAATAGTTTTTCCACCTCTTCTAGCATTTGCGTCCTCTGTGTGGTCACTCCCTTTGCCACATCAGCTCCTGTTGGCCTCTTTATTCATCAAAATATTCTAGATTATCTACCGCACCATCTTGTACTCCAAGGCCAGATTAGTCACACACATACCATGCTTATATTTTTCTAGTATTTCCTTCTTCAATTCCATGGTTATTTTCTGCAGAACATTCTTATAATTTTTACTTTGCACTTTCTTGTCAATTTCATTACTGCTCAGCACTTTATTTTTATCTGCATGAATTCTTTCCACTTTCTTGAAGCCATGCTGGATTGAAAAATACTGTACAGCACTATATGTACTAAAATGTACAGAAATAAGCTTTACAGCACGTGGGCACAGGGAGGTCTATCTGCAACAATGATCTTGACTGGAAGTATCCATGACTACATATGGGAAAGATGACTGTGCTCATGCTCATGCAGAGAAAATGGGCTTGGTCATGTTTGTCACCTGATGTGAAGATTGCAAATGGAAACAAAGTTTGGCTGAACACTTCTGTTCAGGAACTGATTTGCTTGTGAACAGAAGCATTTGTGAACTGAGCTATTCATTTGCCTTAGAATGGAAAGATCCCCAAACAAGACTTTATCAATAGTATACTTGGAATGTCTTTCCTCAGGTCTTTAGAGAATTCCTACCAGTTTGCATGAGTTTATGCTCAAGATCTGAGAGATTTAATTGCAAAAACTGTGGCTTATTACAGTACATAGATGAACTACTCATTTGTAGGCCCACTAAGGAGTTATCTGATAAATACACTGTCAAAACTCTAAATTTATTAACGAATAGGGTTAAAAAGTGTATCAATATTACGTCGAGATTTCTCAACAAAAGTTGACATTTTGGATATATTTTAACTCCAAAACAAAGACAAATGTGCCCAAGGAGAACAGAGGCAATTTGCCATGTGGGCCCTCCAGAGTTTAAAAAGCAGTTGGCACTTTTCTTGGGAAATCTGACATATATGAATAACCAATTTTGTACTAATAGTCAAACCCCAATATGAGTCAACTCAAGGATTAGATATTGAACCTTAAAAAGGACAGTAGCTGGTCAAGAGGATTTTAAAATCTTACAATGGACCCTGATGGAGGCTCTAGTATTAGGAATCCTGGACCTGACCAAACCTTTATCTCTCCTCCTGACTGAGACAAGGCATAGCCTTGGGAGTGCTAACTCAGTAACTAGGACAGGAAAGCTGACCAGATGCTACTTATCCAAGTGACTAGATGGGTTACTCAGGGCTGGTCTAGCTGCATATAAGCAATAGTCATTATGGCAATCTTAGTACAAAAAACCTCTAAAATAAACGGGTCAAAATCTCTTAGTACTGCTGGGAATATAGCTCAGTGGCACATGTGCCTATCTGATAAAACATTAGGTGTGAGTTCAATTCCTGGTACAAAAAAAAAAATCTCTTTGTCCTAACCCCATACTAGGTTAAGGCTCAGTTTGAAATCAACAACATTTGTGAATGACTGGAGAAAATTG
The DNA here is from genome assembly GCA_004363535.1 of Dasyprocta punctata. Lineage (NCBI taxonomy): Eukaryota > Metazoa > Chordata > Mammalia > Rodentia > Dasyproctidae > Dasyprocta > Dasyprocta punctata. The sequence continues at coordinate 1,745 of RJWM01013399.1, forward strand.
CACTAAATATCAGGCCATTCTTATTGAAAACCCAGTTGTTTGTCTTCAGTCTTACACTGTTTTAAATGCAGTCATGCTCCTCCCAACCAACCAACAGATAGAGCACAGAAGTGAACAGACCTTTACTCAAAATTATGCCAGTAATCCCAATTTGAGGGTCCAGCCATTAACAGGAATGGCTAACATGTGATTCACTGATGGCAGCAGTTTCATAATGGACAGCTTAACTATGGCAGTTTGTGCCATACTTAGCACCATCCAGATGACTGAAACAAGAGGACTTTTCCCCTGGAACTTCTGCCCAGTAGGCAGAACTTGTTGCCCACATTCAGGCTCTTCAACATGCCCAGGTTGAACCAGAAATATGCCTTTCTGGTCTTACATGCCAATCCAGACATCTGGAAAAAGAAAGGAATTTTTGCTAGTTATCAGTCTCAAATAGTACATGGACTAGAAATCCTCAACCTTCTCAAGGAAGTAAATACCCTAAGTGAGGCAGCAGTTATCCATTGCTGAGGACATTAAGCTTCCTTCAACATTGTATCCCTGGGCAATTCTAAGGCAGATTTCACTGTCAAACAGGTTGTTCCTCAATATAAATCTAGACCATCAATAGCTCTACCCATGTTCTCATTCCAGGAACTTGATTTAGAGTGAAATTTTTCCACAGAAGAGCATCAAATGATTCATAATGATGGAGTAGTTCAAATGGACCAGTGGAGGTATTTGGGACCCTAACTGTTCTTGCAACAATCAGCAAAGTGGAAAGTCATTAAGTCTTTACATGATGTCTTTTACCTAGGGTAAGATGCCACCATTGCTCTGGCAAATAGGCTCTTTTTAGGGCCTGAAATCCAAACATGGTAGCCCAGGCATGTAAGATGTGCCCTGTCGGCATCCTCCATAATCCAGACTCATCTTCCACCATTGCCTGAACTCCTCCATTGTCTATACAAAGCCACAGATCTTCCCCTGGCGAAGATTGTCAAACAGACTTCATTCACATGCCTACATGTAAGGCACCTGATGCTGTGTGTTAATATACCTGTTCTGAGTGGTTAGAAGCTTTTTAATACCAGGGTCTTGGGGGTGATAATAGTCTTCCTTAAAGAAGTGATCTCTTGGTTTTGATTTCCTCATTCTACCAGAGTGATAATAGACTCTCCTTCACATCTCAAATCATACAGGGAGGTGCCAAAGTGCTGGAAATTAAGTGTCATCTCCACACTGCATAAAGACCCTAGTCATCAAGAAAAGTTGAGATTAAAACAGTCAAACTCTCAAGTGACCTTAGCCAAATTGTATCAAGAAAGCCACCATAAATGGATGCATCTCTTTCTGCTTATCATAATGAGGCTTCAGGTGGACCCAATGACCAAACATCATCTCAGCCCACTTGAGATAATTTATGAGAGACCTTTTTTGACATCTGATTTACTAATACCAAAAGTTTCCAGCTCCTTCAACATGTGACCCATCTGAGAACTTCTCAACAGGCTATTCAGGAATATGGAAGATTCTTCCATTCCCAGGAACTGTGAAAAATTGTCAGCCAATATTGGCCTTGGTAACCAGCTCCTAAGCAGACCTGGAAGTAGAGTGAATTCCAGGACCAACTCACACTCAAATGGAAAGACTCTTCCACAACCTTATAAACTACTTCTTATGCCTTTAACATACAGTGAATACATAGTAAGATTTAACACTGCAAGGTAAAACTCAGGCCCTTGAGGCAATGGAAAATGAAGAGGGACCATCAACTCATACACCTGTGAATCAGCAGACAATCTCAAATTTCTTTTTGGAAAAGAAAACACCAACTACACTGTTGAACCAAACAAGTAATACTATTGTTCCCTATAAGTAAATTGTATGGTAAGTCTTGCTGCTCCCTTATTTACTTCACTTGAGTTCTCTGTCCCAAATTATATCGGGGACCTGGCCTAGATCCCCAAACTCCCAAACAAGTGCATGGTGAAGGCTTAAATAAATGAGATAAGTGGTATGATTTTAGGGCTCTAGGAGGATCAAATCCTCTGTAGAGTTCATGACTTTGGTGACTAATACACAGGATATCTCTGGGTGGCCCATATTTATTTAGTATTCAAGCAAGGAGGGGGTTAGAGTGGAAAACGCAGGAAACTGAGCAGACCTTGGGAGTGGTTCAAGGACTTTTCCAAGTAACAGATTATGTTATTTAGGAGAAGTATTTTAGGAGAATGTCTCCATGTTGCATTTTACTACAGGAGTGAAATGTCTGCAGCTACAGTCTTTACTTAGTTAATTAGAGCCAGATGTCCTCAGCTGTGACCTTATCTTGCCCTTTGAGGCATCTCTTTGTTCTCAGGTCGTCCATGCCCCAGCCATGCCACAGCCCTGCATGTGTGTTCAATTTCTGGTTTGAACGGCTCCCAACATATTCCTCCCTTTTGTTTAATTGTTGCATGGGATGGATGGTCAGTTGAAGCTGGAGAAGCTGTGCTAGGAGAACTGCAATTTAAACCCTATGCAGAACACCAGTCTATTACAATAATCCGTTACTAGTGTAGCCAGCAATTGTCAGAAGATGTTAGTGATTTGAGCTTCTTTTACAGATAACATTTTAATATGGCACTGAATTACAACTTTTGAAGTTACACTTTCTGCAGGAGGTTCAAGACCAAGTTAAGATGAGACTGGTATTAAATACAATTAGTTTCTTACTATCTATCAAGGTCAGTTAGGTCTCCTCGGGAATTGCCTTGGAAACAAGCATAGCACCTCTTGGCTCTTTTGTCAGTGTCAACCATCAAGATGAGTCACAGCCATTGCTTGACCAAATTGTTTTCCACAAAAGCTTGGGAGATTTTTCTCCTTGTGACTCTCCTTAGGTACACCACACACCAAATATCACTTTCCTCTGTGGTCTCATAATCTTCTTGATCAGAAGACCAGGTGCTCAATGAGTTTCTATGGATGATACAAGCAGAGGTTCTTTTATGTCCTGGTCCTCTTTGACCTTGAAGGGTTGGAGCCAAAATATTGGCTATCTTCTTAGCTCATCTGTCTCTCTAAATTTTTGTCTCTAAACCTCAGTTGTTGAACATTCAGAAGAAAAGATTGATAACAATACAGTGCATTAGAGGCAGTAAGCTTAACATTACTAACTTATCTAAATATGGAATACCTTAGAACATTAAATGAAACTCATTTTCTACTATCCATGGATATTTTAACATTTGAATACCTATAGAGTGTTAACAGTTACATATTTTACATAGTAATTCAGGAATCAAAACCATACAAAACATTATAGCATGACAAACATGACATTTTGTAACATACCTGGATATTCATTTTGACATAAAATATTCCCCTTTTTGGTCAAGCATCCCTAATACATAAAAGTTTTTACCTAACCTATTGACCTTTAATGGGATACACATCTCATAAGCATTTGTTGAAGACAGAAGTCTGAATGTGAAACAAAATTCTATTACCATAAATAATCCCCGTCTTACAATTTGGGAGACCTGTACATCTGGAGGCATGAATACATTCAATATACCATGAGGTTAATAACAATCTGTCATAGCCATATGAAACTTTTGCATGGGCATCTTTAAATCAATAAACTTGTTGTATTATTTCTTTTGATGATGACCAATGTGAGCATATTATAATAATATACTTTATAACTTTAGTTGGGGTGTCTCCCATAATTTTGTAGAGATCATTGAGGTCTCTGATCAATAAACAACAAGTAATTAAAAATGTTACCAGGCAACTGCTTTCTTATTTATCAATAGGAGTCCTGTCCAACAATCCCAACCCCAAGGGATTTTGTTTGCTCATCATATATATATATATATATACACATATATACATATATAAATATATATACATATATACATATATATACACATACTTTTTTGATGACTGATGAAAAGTCCAATCATAACATTTAACCCATTAATTAATTTTTTAAACAATGAAATTCTCAAGTCCATAAGAAACAATAATATATATTACATTAACATACCCAGTCTTTATGTCATTTGGACCAGCTAGCAACCAAGGTGGCATTTGGACCAGCTGGCAACCCAGGTGGAAGCATGCTTTGTAAACCTATAACCCAAACAAACCTTTGATCAAACAATCCAAAAATACAAAAGAAAAAGGAAAAAAGAGAAAAATTGTTGACCTCAAAAAGAACTGCTGTTTACAGAGCAGACAAATGAACAAACATGGACAGATGATCTGTACAGATTCAAACAGACATAGAAACAAGCACACAGCTTGTCAGGGTCTATGAGAACTTTCTAAGTTCCCAGAGGCTATTCATATGCTTGTATCATGCCTCTTTGCTTTTCACTTTCTTACGCCCCGCGTTCTCAGTGTTGAAATACCTGTTCACCTCCAGCTCCCCATGCCCTCAGGGTGTTTCTCAGGAGATCCATGCCATTTGGGCACTCCTGTACTGGCAATTGTGGTTTCAGCTCCACACATGTGAACTATCACTAGCTCAACAACTCCCAACAACTGCTTACAGACAGACAGAAAACAGATACACAGACAGACTGACAAACATTTTACAAAGTCAGAGTGCACTCAAATATATGTTTAACCAAATTGAATTACAATGATTTTTTACAAATTTAGAATTTATAACTATGAATTGACTAGTCAGAATTGTTGTAGATCACTTATCAGAGATGTCTTGTAAAAAGAATTTTGGAAAAGACAATATCTTATCTCTAATTAACATGTATTTTTATATTTATCTTAAGAATACCAGTAATTTTTGTGTCCTCTACTTTCATTAAACTTTCAGTTTGGTTATCACCTATTTAGACCTCTGATGGCATTTTTTACCATTTTCTGGGCATCCTGGGTCAATTAAGTTTGGTTTTAACTTCATCCTTTTCTATGGGTTGTTGCATGGTCTCCGAGGCATCACTGTCATAGGACTGAGCATTCACTTCTTGAGAGCTGGAATCAACTCCTTCTCTGGGTTTGGGTCCATGATGCTGCCGGAGAGCACACACTGGCACCCAGATAGGCCATTTAGCATTTCTTGGAAAAACATAAGCATACCCTCAACCCCAAATTAGCACTGGACTGGGTGCTTTGATTTTCCAGTGTGAAGATCTTTTCAAAGGACTCTTCTTAGCCTTTATTTGATTGCATTATCTTTCTGCTGTGGTAGTTTCATCTTTATTATAATTTAAAATTTTTAAATGATATATGCTGCCAAGTGAAATCTATTACGTGGTGAACTTACCCTTTTGTTTTTTGAAATTTGAATTGTGAGGGCATTTAGCCATTTTTAGAAATCTTGTAATAACCTCCACTTGCCTAAGTTTTTCAGGATAGCAAAGACAGGAGTTTTCCAGGGGCTAACTGAGCTTTCTAAGTGACCTAGCTGGAAGTTGTACTCTAACTAATTTGTGAATTGAGTTAGCTTCTCCTTGTTAAGGGGCCATTGACCTACCCAAACAGGTTTCTTAGTTTACTATTATAAGGGTAAGGCTGTTTTGGGGGGGAGAAGCATCAATTCCTCTTGTCAAAAATACCTGCTGTTATCTGATACCTCACCTGTCATTTTTAGGTATAATTCTAACAGGCTCTTTGACTCCCTGTAAGTTTCTTCCTAGTCACTTGTCTTTTTGATATCTCTTAACCATCATTTCTTTAATCTTATGATCTGAATCTATTGTTAGTTTCCACTTTGAAACTTATTTGCTTAGTTATAAAATCAAAATCGCTAGTCAACACTAATTTCCATTTTTGTAACAAATCTCTTCCCCACAAGTTAACTGGACTAGATGCCACATATGGTAAAAAGAAACCCTTTTGTTGGTTTGGCCCCTCATAGGGCAGGGGTTTGACACTTCATAATACATGCTGTGGGGTTATCAGTCCTATAAGACATGTAGGAGCTCTTTGTGTGGGCCACATTGCAGGCCATTGTTCTGATGGAATTATGGACACAACCACACCAGTGTCTATTAGACCATCAAAGCATTTTCCATTAATCTTTCTAAAACTTGTAGGCCTGCTTTTAGTCATTTTCTGTGTAAAGCAAATCTTCCTTTTTGTAGTCTTGCTCTGAGGGTCTTGCTCCCTCTTGAGCAGTCTATATTTTAAGAAGGAAGGCTTCTCTATAAGTGACAAAACCAACTGTGCCACATAATCTCCCTGTTTAAAAAACCAGAGATCCATAGCACATGCAAGAACTTGTGTCACATCTCTACTATCACAATCAATCACACTAGGCACAATAGCTATTCCTTTTAGATTCAGATCAGCCTTTCCCAGTACAAGACCAACTGTTCCATCTGTTGTGGGACCCCAAATTCCTGTGGGAATGAGAGTGACTCTGCAAGCTGGAGCATCTGCCTTATTCGATCAGGCAAGAACTCTGCATTTTTTTCTAATATGTCCCATTTTTTCACAGTTAAAACATTTTACATTATTCTCTTTTGTTTTTGCAACACCAGCCATAACTTGAGCTATCATACTTGTCTTATATAATTTAGTTCCTATGTTTTGACAATCTCTATTATATGTTGTTAAATCATTAGTTGATTTTGCAGGATTTAAAGCTTGCTTACATTCCTGACTGGCATTTTTTTTTCAGCACCAGAGATCGAACTCACAGCTTCGCACCTGCCAGACACGTGCTTAAGCTGCTGAGCCAAACTCCCGGCCCTGGTATTTTTGAGGCAGGGTTGCACTATGTAGCTCAGGCCGGCCTTGCACTCACGTTGTAGCCCAAGCCGGCCTCAAACTCACAACGCTCCGCCTACCTCAGCCTTCCGAGTGCTGGGATTAAAGGCGTGCACCACCACACCTGGCTCTGATTGGCATTTTTGTGTGCTAATTGTAGAGTTAAAAGGTTCACAGCATCTCTGTTTGAAACGTATCTGCAAATGGCTTCTTGTAATTTAGCCATGAATTGAGTAAAGGATTCTTGGAGTCATTGAAGAATATGTAAAAAAGGACAGTACAAGAACCCATCCTTGAGAATAGCTGTCCATTTTCTTTTTATTAAATCTGCAAATTGCAACTATAGCTCGTCAGATCATTGAAACTGTTCCTCAAGTGGTGCATATATTCCTGTCCCAGAAAGCATTTCCTCATTTATTGCTGGACAGAGATTAGGACCCATTCTGTTTATATGAGCCTGCTCTGAAGCAAGAGAATTTAGTTTTACATCAAAATGAAAGAATTGAGCAGGAGACAGGCATGTTTATGCAAGATATTTGATATCATAAGGTGCTAATGAAATGTATCCAAAACATTTTGTAAGAGTACCACAGTAAATGGATTCAAAATTGAAGGAATCATATTCCAAGTTGAGAACATCTCAGGGGAAATAATTTTTTCTGTGCTATGTGCCTTTTTAAGATTTTTTCCAACTCCTTCCCAATTACAAATATCTATAGTGCCTGCCTGAGGAAACCATGGATTGTATTTTGTTACCTCTTTCAATATTTTTGATAGGTCTTTCTTTGGCACATGAGCCCCTGATCATTTAAGCAGGCCTTGAAGCAACTTTAAGAACATATACTCCTTGGCTGTGAACGTTTGCCCTATATTTACTCCCAGATAAAACTGTTGGTTCACAGTGGAAGGACTCAACCTTGTCCTTCACTCTCTTCTTCAGGTGTCCCCAGTGAAGTTTTTCATCATGTGAAGACCTCCTCCATATCCACACTTTCCACTCATGGTATACTTACGGGTTCAGGCTAAAATTCTTTGTCCAAGGATTTCAGGTCACTGTTCCAGGTGCCAATTATTGCGGACATGACCTAGATCCCCAATCTCCCAAACAAGTGCAAATCAAAGGCTATTTTTTAAATTTAAGAGCAAAAAGACACAGAAAAGAAAAACAAAAAGCAAAAGACACAAACAACAATATAATAACAGTATAGGTTTACAAAACAAGATGATAGGAATTTGAAAATGGTTGTAATATTGCTTATCCTTAACTTCAAAATGCTTGCTTAGATTAACAGGTATAGAAAGTAAAATTGATCTAATCATATGAGCATTAAACATTCTTTTCTAATAACTAATACATTTAATAGTATAGTCATTTTAGCTATCTCGTGTATATATATGTTTACAAATTTATGTCTTTTTCCTTTTCCATTCGTTCTTTCTTCCTTTCACCTATCCCAATTACTTTCCTGCTTTGAGCAGTTTCTTACACTTACACAATATTTATTGTAGATTTTGGATCATATATACTGTTTCAGTTTCTTACACTAGGAAGACAATACAGTATTTACACGTGTGAGTTTGATTTATTTGATTTATGAATGTGGTCTCAAGTTATGTGTATTTACTTTTAAAAGTCTGGATACAATCTTTCTTGATAGCTGAGTAGTACTCCATTGTATAAAAATACCACATCTTTTTATGCATTCCTTTCTGGGCACTTGAGTTGTTTCCAAGATTTGGCTATTACAAATTGGGTTGCTATAAACATGGGTGCACAAATATCACTGTGGTATGATGTTTTCAGTTCTGGGAAAATGCCCAGAAGTGGGATAGCTAGTTTGAATGAGATCTCCAATCCTAGCTTCTCGAGGAATCTCCACACTGATTTCCACAGTGGTTGCATTAGTCTACACTCCCACCAACAGTGGAGGAGTTCCTTTTCCCCCACAGCCTCTCCTTCATTTGTTATTGGTTGATTTCTTGATATTGGCCAGTCTTTCTGGAGTGAGATGGAATCTTAGTGTTGTTTTAATTTGCATTTCCTGAATAACATTTGGTGTGGAACGCTTTTTTGTATATTTGCTACCATTTGTATTTCTTTCTCTGAGAAGTGTGCATTCATCTCAGATGCCCATTTTTGGATTAGGTCCTTGAATTTTGGGGGCCTGATATTTTTTAATTCTTTATGTGTTTTACATAAAAGTCCTTAGTCTGAGAGAGAGTTGGCTAAGGTATTTTCCCATTTTTTTTGTTTTCTCTTCACTCTGTTGGAGATTTTCTCTGACATGCAAAAATTTTTTATAAGACGAGATCCCAGTTGATTCTGGGAAGTATTTACTGGGCAGTTTGATTTTTGCCTACTATGTTGTCGAGATTTTTACCTACTTGGTCTTCCAGCAGATTTATTGTCTCTGTTTTAATATTCAGATCTTTGATCCGTTTTGACTTTAGTTTAGTGTATGGTGATAGACATAGATCTAGTTTTAGTTTATGGCATATGGAAAGTCAGTTTTTCCAGCACCACATATTAGGGAGGCTATCTTTCTTCCAGTGTACACGATTGACTCCTTTGTCAAAGATGAGGTGGCTGAGGGTGTTTGTAGTTGTGTCTGTGTCTTCTAATCAATTCCATTGATCTTCAAGTCTGTTTTTATTCCAGTACCATGCTGATATTACCATAGTAGTTTGTAACATAATTTCAAGTCAGGGATTTTGTTGCCTCCTGCCTTTCCTTTGTTTCCCAGAATTGCCTTTGATATTCTAGGTCTCTTCTGTTTCTTGATGAATATTATCAATGATTTTTCTAGCTTTGTGAAGTACATAACTGTTACTTTGATTGTGATTGCATTAAATCTGTATGACCACTTCGGGAAACTGGCCATTTTCACAATGTTTGTTCTTTTTGTCCATGAGCAGGGATTATCTTTCCATTCTGTGCAATTCTCTTTGATATCCTTTTTTACAGTAACATAATTTTCACTGTATAGAACTTTTACTCCCTTAGTTAGATTGATTCATAAGTATTTCATTTTCTGGATGCTATAGTGAAGGGTGCGTTTTCCCTTGTTTCTTTCTCAGTGGGTTGGTGGTTTGTGTATGATAATTCTATTGATTTTTGAGTGTTGACCTTGTATCCAGCTACATTACTGAATTTAGTCATTACATCTAGATGTCTTTCAATGGCTTTTTCGGGCTCTTCTATGTAGAGTATCATGTTTTGCAAATAATAATAATTTAACTTCTTCCTTTCCTATCCTTATTCCTTTTATTTCTCTCTCTTTTTTAATTGCTCTGGCTAATGTTTCCAGAACTATATTGAATAGAAGAGGTGATAATGGACATTCTTGTATTGTTTCTGATTTTCGGTTGAAAGTTTTCAGTTTTTGTCCATTTAGTAAGATGTTGGATGGTGGTTTATGACATATGGCTTTTATCAGGTTGAGGTAGAGATGATCTATTCTGATTTTCTGCAGGGCTTTTATCATGAGTGAGTGTTGGATTTTGTTAAAAGCTTTTTCTGCATCTATTGAGATGATCATGTGACTGATGTCCTTGGCTCTGTTGATATGGTGTGTTATATTTATTGATTTGCATATGCTGAACCATTCCTGTATTCCTGGGATGAATCCAAATTGATAGTGTTGTATAATCTTGGTCATGCTTGTTACATTCCTTTTGCCAGTATTTTATTGAGGATTTTTGCATCTATGTTCATTAGGGAGATTGGCCTGTAATGTTCTTTTTTGGTTGGGTCTTTCTCTGGTTTTGGCATTAGGGTAATACTTGCTTCCAGGAATGAGTTAGGGAAAATTTCTTCCCTTTAAATCTCATTGAAGAGTTTGAGAAATGTTGGCATTGTCTTCTGTAAATATTTTGTAGAATTTAGCAGGGAATCAATTAGGGCCTGAGCTCTTCTTTGTTGGTAATGTTCTTATCAGGGACCTGGCCTAGATTCCCAACCTCCTGAATGAGTGTACAGTGAAGGCTTAAGTAAATGGAACAAGTGATATGATTTTAGGTCTCCAGGAGGATCAAAACCCTCTGCAGAGTTCTTGACACTGAGGCTATGATAAAGGTTAAGACAAAGAGCTTCTCTGTGCAGCCCATTTTTACTTTCATTCCAAACAAAGAGAGGAATATTGAGGAAAGCACAGGAAATGAGCAGGACCTTGGGAATCACTTCCAAGTCTTCTTCAAGTAGTGAATTATGCCAATTTAGGAGAACTGTCTGATTGCCATGATGACATTTATGGTGGGAGTTAGATGTCTGGAGGTGTGAGATGTCTGTAGCTCCAGGCTCTAGCTACTAATTGGGTTGGAGCCAGGCATCCTCAGCTGTGGCCTTATCTTACCCTTTGAGGTATCTCTGGCATCACAGGCCACTACAGGCTTTAGCCAGGACCAGTGATTCATAGAGGTTCACTTATTGTGAATCAGCTCCCATTGCCAGGCAAGGGGCACAGGTCTAGGACAGACTCACAGATAAACACAGAAAGCCAATTAGCTAATTTTAAATCCTGCTCAGAGCTGCTTCATAGTGGTCTCCAACATCTCCTCCTTTATGTTTTTGTAATAAAAGCTGGATCGGGAAAGTAGTGGTTGAATGTTGTCTAGGAGTCAGCCCGTCTTGGCTCCTCTTTGACAGACTATAAATAGAATAAGGAGCAACACACGAATTACTCCAAGCATACTGACATAAAGCCAAAAGTGTGCCTTTGGATAGTTGAATGGATTTAATTGATGTGAGGCATCAGAAATTTTGTCCCAAATTTGAATTTGCTCATCAAATGTTGGATTTGTTAGATCATCAACAATATCTCCTTCAAGAAAGTGTCAATATCCATAGTAACATTTTGATAGATAACTCCTTGTATATGTATCTTTATATCCTCCCAAGAGTGCATAGTTTTTTATAAGGCAGGGGAGTTATGCAGAAATGAGTGGCCTTGTAAAGGCACTTTAATCCTTGTAATAGTTGTAAACTCTCTATTTGATCTCTCATCCATAACACAGAAGTTTCCAGTATGCTAAGCTGTGCCTGCAATTTGGCATCTGTATTGCATTGTATTTTCCTTGCTTCATCAGCAGTTTTTGTCCAATTATCTATGAAGTGAACCATTTGTACAGAATGTGTGATGGTCACTGAAGAAACCGCCACACTGGAAATTAGGAGTACCAGAGAAACAATTCCTACAATACTTAAACCAAGCATTCTTTTTGTCCTGTGGAACAGACGTCTTACTAGTGTATGTAGCAAATGTGATGCTGGAAAGTATGACCAGGTTTCAGTGAGATTAAAAGATATCCAAACACCTGGCGTGCGACCCATTATTAACAATGTTTGTCCATAAACACCACCTGGTCTTACACAATGGCTCAAGGCACAATTTAAGAGAATTAACATTCCAAGATATGGTTCCATGTAAAAATACATAAGGATTGCAAATGCAAATAGAAGGTTGGACAGTCTTACAATGTTTTAATTTAAGAATTTCTCTACTATATGATTTAAAGTCCATGCCAGTCCATATGCTTCCTTTTATAAAAGGCAGAGCCAATTTTCAGAAAGACTGTTGTATTGGTCCTACTTGTGCACGATAGATTAAGCGAAGCAGAGGTATACTAAGCCCCAAGCTGGTCCAATTTACAAATTGCACAGGTAGAGATTGTTTAGTAACATTGTCTAAGTATGTCCTATTTAGGATCTGCCATGTGTCTGTATTTTTTATCCTCCCAACACATTCTACCCATGGGCTCCAATCAATCATTTCATATTGTCCTATTTTTCCTTTAATTCCTGCCTTGGTCAGACAAGCTGTCCAAGGCCAAATAGCCTCTTCATGTATCTGTAAATGACTAATTACAGAACAGATAGGTATCTTTGGCTTCTATAAATCTGTTACATTTCCTGGGATAGGTGCAGATCCCAAGGTGATAACAACCAATTGCTCTAAAGTGTATCCCATCCATATTTGTGGGTGGGCAACATGACAATGTTTCAGTTGAACATTAGCATCTTCAACACATAATGGTGGAAAGACAAAATGTAAAGTATAATTAATAGTCCCCTTGTCTGGCATATCAATAGGAATGACTGGACCTGGAATGGCATCTAACTTAGGACCAGTTGTGTCTGGTTCATTACAAATCTCATGTGGAGAATCTGCCCAAGTAATGGGTCTTAGTAATGGTGGATTAGGGACATAAATCCAATACTTGACCCCTGAGACAGGTTTTATACATACAGATACTGCCAGTAGAGCCACTAAGGCAACCAAAAGATTTTCAGGGGTTGGTGGAATTCTCTTTCTGGTGACTATATTTCTAGGCTCATGAATTGCTGCTTGTCATTTCACTGGATAACTGATCCACTCTCCTGTTCTCTTGGGCAAGCTGGAGGTGGATCTTCTGGCTGATTGGCAGGTCTCTGGGGGCCCAGGTTGACTGAGCCATGAAATAAAGCTCTCTCCAGCAGTGGTTGTTTCTCCTACAAGGCTATATATTTCTTGTGGTTCTTTTGCCTGTTAAGACACAAGCATAACCTTGCCTCCACATTATTAGCTGTATTGGTCCTTTAAAGTTTAAATTAAGCACAGAAAAGACAAAACATGGTCTATTTGTAGGAAAAAGAGGAATGTTAAAAAAGAAATCTTTTGAATCAATTATGATGAGGGGCCACTCTCTAGGAACTGCAGTAGGATTTGGCAGTCCTTGTTGTAGTGCCCCCACAGGAAGCAACCAAACTTTTACAGCTCTTACATCTTGTAACAACCTCAATTTGCCTGACTTTTTTGGAATAACAATGACAGGAGTATTCCAAGGGCTGGCTGAGCTTTCTAAATGTCCTATCTGCAATTGCTCTTCAACTAATTTGTGTAACTTAGTTTCTCCTTGTAAGGGCCCATTGATCTATCCAAACAGGCTCTTCAGTTTTCCATCGTAAAGGCAGAGCTGTTGTTGGGGGGAGAAGCATCAACGGCCCTTGTCAAAAAACCTGTTGATATCCAATACCATGGCTGTCATTTTTAGGTGTAATCTTAGCAAGCTCTTTGATTCCTTGTAAGTCTTTTCCTAGTACTTTGCTTTCTTATATCCCATCTTAATCATTGATTGTTTAATTTTAGGATTTGAATCTATTTGTTTAGTTTCCAAATTGGAACTTGTTTGTTTGGTTTTAAAATCAGAATCACTAGTCAGCACTAATTTCTGCTTTTGTAACAAATCTCATCCCCACAAATTGACTGGAATAGGTGCCATGTACAGTAAAAACAAACCTTCTTGTTGGTCTGACCCCTCATAAGGTAGAGGTGAGGCACTTTGTAACACATGCTGAGGAGTTCCCAGTCCAATTAGGGATGCAGGAGCCCTTTGTGTTAGCCATGTGGTGAGCCATTATTCTAATGCAATTACAGACACATCCACACCAGTGTCTATTATACCTTCAAAGCACTTTCCATTAATCTTTATAAAACACATGGGCCTGTTTTTAGTTATTATCTGTGTAAAATAAATCTCCCTTTTTGTAGTCTTGCTCTGAGGGTCTTGCTTCCTCTTGAGCAGTCTATATTTTAAGAAGGAAGGCTTCTCTATAGGTAACAAAACCAACTGTGCCACATAATCTCCCTGTTAAAAAACTCAGAGATCCATAGCACATGCAAGAAGTTGTGTCTCATCTCTACAATCACCATCAATCACACTAGGCACAATAGCTATTCCTTTTAGATTCAGATCAGCCTTTCCCAGTACAAGGCCAACTGTTCCCTCTAGGGGAGGATCACAAATTCCTGAAGGAATAGGGGTAGGTTGGTCACCTCCAATGACAGTGACTCTGCAAGCTGCAGGAAGATCCAATCCTGCACTTCGAACTGTTCCCCTAGTGAGCAAATTAACATCTCTCTGGGGAGCCATCTTTGATGCTGCTGTTGAATCTGCTAGTGAGTTTCTACTAGATTAAGTTGAGTGGCATGTTGATTCACAGGTTGTTCAATCTTTCTTGTTCTGCTGACCTGAGGGAAGGCCCTCATTTAGTTTTTTGGCAAAGGTGTACCATCCTTACGGAATTTAGAATGACAATATTTGGCCCAATTCTTCTTTATATATCATTTTGGACAGAGTCCAGGTGTAGGACCTGAGTTTTCTGCACGAGAGACACCTTTTCCTTGACTTCCTACAGTTGCAAATTCTGGCCTATTAGATCCAGCAAGAAATCTGCAATTTTTTCTAATATGTCCCATGTTTGCACTGTTAAAACATTTTACCTTACTTCATTTTGCATTTGCAAGACCAGCCATAACTTCAGCCATTATAGTTGTCTTATAGGATTCAGTTCCAATATCCTGACATGCTCAAATATATGTTGTTAAATCATTAGTTGATTTTACAGGATTTGAAGTCTGTTTACAATCCCGATTGGCATTTGCATATGCCAATTATAAAGTTAAAATGTTCACAGCCTCCATCCAAGTACTAACCAGGTCTCAATCTGCTTAGATTCCAATATCAGATGAGATCAGGCATGCAATTCCAATCAAAATAACACTTGCTTACCTCACAGAGATAGAGAACTCATTCCTGAAATTCATCTGGAATCAGAAGAGACCTAGAGTAGCAAAGGCAATTCTGGGCAACAAAGGTAAGGCAGGAGACATCACAATCCCAAACTTGAAACTATATTACAAAGCTACTGTGATAAAATCAGCATGGTACTGGAATAGAAACAGACCTGAAGATCAATGGAATAGATTAGAAGATACATCCACAACTACAAACACACTTAGCCACCTCATCTTTGACAAAAGTGTCAAACATGTACATTGGAAGAAAGACAGCCTCTTTAACAAGCAGTGCTGGAAAAACTGGCTTTCTATATGCCATAAAGTAAAACTAGATCCATGCCTATCACCATGCACTAAAATAAAGTCAAAATGGATCAAAGATCTGAATATAAAAACAGAGACACTAAACTTACTAGAAGTCAGAGTAGGTAAAAATTGATGACATAGGAGTAGGCAGAGAGTTCACGAACAAATATCAAACTGCATAGGAAACACTTCCCAGAATCAACAACTGAGATCGCATCTTACTAAAAAGTCTTTGCATGTCAAAGGAAATCTCCAACAGAGTGAAAAGAAAAGCCACGAATTAGAAAAATATGTTAGCCACTTGTCCATCAGACAAAGGACTTCCATCTAAAACATATAAAGAATTCAAAGAAATCAGGCCCCTAAAATTCAAGGACCCAATCCAAAAATGGGCATCTGAGATGAATACACACTTCTCAGAGAAAGAAATACAAATGGCAAATAAATATATGAAACAATGTTCAACATCAGTGGTCATTCGGGAAATGCAAATTAAAGCAACACTGAGATTCCATCTCACTCCAGAAAGAATGGCCAAGATTAAAAATTCAACCAACAGCAAATGCTGGAGGGGCTGCAGGGAAAAAGAAACTCTTTTCCACTGTTGGTGGGAGTGTAGACTGGTGCAACCACTGTGGAAATCAGTGTGGAGATTCCTCAAGAGGCTAGGATTAGAGATCCCATTCAACCCAGCTATCCCACTTCTGGGCATTTTCCCAGAAGAATTGAAAACATCATACCACAGTGGTATCTGTGCACCCATGTTTATAGCAACTCAATTTGTAATAGCCAAATCTTGGAAACAACCCAAGTGCCCATCATTCAAAGAATGGATAAAAAGATGTATTTTTATACAATGGAGTACTACTCAGCTATTAAGAAAGATTGCATTGAGTCTTTTATAAGTAAGTGGACACGACTTGAGACCATACTTATAAGTGGGATAAATCAAACCCACATGTGTAAATACCATATTGTCTCCCTAGTGTAAGAAACTGAAACAGTGTATATGATCCAAAATCTACAATAAATACTATGTAAGGGTAAAAAACTGCTCAAAGAGCAAAAATAATTGGGAAAGGGAAAAGGAGGAAAGAGGGAAGGGAAGAGGAAAAAGACATAAATCTGTATATATGTATATGTAAGATAGCTAAAATGACTATACTGCTGAATGTATTAGTTATTGAGAAAGAAAGGTTAATACTCGTATGATTAGATCAATTTTACATGTCTGTATCTGTTAATGCAAGCAACTACGTTGAAGTTAACAATATGCAATATTGCAACCATTGTCAAGTTCCTATCATCTTGTTTTGTAAAGCTATGATGTTACTGCTGTGGATTTGCTGTTGTTTGTTTTTTTCTCTTTCTTTTTGTCTTTCTTAGATGTGCCTTTTTTCTCTTAAAAAAATTGTTCACAGCTTCTATGTTTGAAACCTGCCTGGAAACGGCTTCTGGTATTTTAACCACAAATTGAGTGAATGACTCTTGGGGTCCTTGTAGAATATGTAAAAAGGACTACAAGGGAGCCCCATCCTCTGGAATAGTTGCCCATGCCTTTTTTACTAGTTCTTCCAATTGTTGATATAGCTCATCAGTGCACTGAATCTCTTCCTCAAGTGTCACATACATTCCTGTCCCAGAAAGGATTTCCGCATTTATTGCTGGACACAGATTGGAGCCCATTCTGTTTCTATGACCCTGCTCTGAAACAAGAGTTTTTATCTTTACATCAAAATGAAGGAATTGAGCAGGAGACAGGCATGTTTGTGCCAGATGCTTGATATCATAAGGAATCTATCGATATGTATCCAAAACATTTTGTAAAACTCCTACAGTAAATGAACCTTGGACTCCACTATTAACCACACTTTAAGATTTTTAGCAGTTGTATGTCAAAGGGTGTATGAACAAAATACTCATGATCATTAACATCACTTTCAATTCCAACTGGGAAGCAACCATGTGGGGTGGGATCTTCTCTGCCTTGGTGGCAGTCACTTCCTTTACAACCTGTAAATTTCTGGATAGAGCCATGTGAGATATTCTTTTATAAGAATCCTGCTTCTGTTGTGCCTCAGTGGCAGGTGCCTCAGCAGGGAGCTCTTTATTTCCCTCTGTGTCCAAATGAGAGGCTGGCTGCAGGCTCTGCAACAGACTTAAAACTGAATGAACCAGATTCCAAGTTAAGAACATCTCAGGGGAAATTATTTTTCCTGTGCTATCTGACCTTTTGAGATTTTTTTCCAACTCTTTCCCAAGTATCAGTATCTATAGGTGTGTTTGAGGAAACCATGGATTATATTTGGTTACCTTTTTCAACATTTTTGCTAGGTCTTTCTTTGGAACATGAGACCCTGAACATTTAAGCAGCTTTTGGAGCAGCAGTCAATACGTTTCCTCCTTGGCTGAGAAATGTTGCCCTATGTTTTACTCCTGGATAAAATAGCTTGTTCACAGTGGAAAGACTCACCCTTGTTTTTCCTCCTCTTCTCCAGGCATCCGTGGTGAAATTTTTCATCCTGTGAAGACCTTCTTCATATCCACACATGGCACTCTAGGCAGACTTACTCATTCAGGCTAAAATTCCAAGTCCAGTGATTTCAGGTCCCTATTCCAAGCACCAGTTATCAGGGACCTGGCCTAGATCAACAACCTCCTGAACGAGTGTACGGCAAAGGCTTAAATAAATGAAACAAATGGTATGATTTTAGGTCTCCAGGAGGATCAAAACCCTCTGCAGAGTTCTTGACTCTGAGGCTATGAGGAGGATTAAGACAAAGAACTTCTCTTTGCAGCCCATATTTATTTCCATTCCAAAGAGAGGGGATACTGAGGAAAGCAAGGGAAATGGGCAGGACATTGGGAGTCACTTCCAAGTCTTCTTCAAGTAGTGAATTATGCCAATTTAGGAGAACTGTCTGATTGCCATGATGACATTTATGGTGGGAGTGAGATGTCTGGAGGTGTGAGATGTCTGCAGCTCTAGTCTCTATCTACTGATTGGGTTGGAGTCAGGCGTCCTCAGCTGTGGCCTTATCTTACCCTCTGAGGTATCTCTGGCATCACAGGCCACTATAGGTCTCAGCCAAGGCCAGTGATTTGTAGAGGATCACTTACTGTGAATCAGCTCCCATTGCCACGTAACGGTCCTAGGCCTAGGATAGACTCACAGATAAACATAGAAAGTCAATTAGTTAACTTTAAATCCTGCTCAGAGCTGCTTCATAATGGTCTCTAACAGGTTCTAATTACATTTTGAATTTCATTATCTAAAATTGGGTTATTCAGCAGTTTTACAACTTCTTCATTCAGCTTTAGTAATCCTTATGTTTCCAGGAATCTGTCCATTTCTTTGGTGTTATCGAACATTTGGGAGTAAAGGTTTTTGAAATAGGTATTGATCTTCTGCATTTAAATAGGGTCTGTAGTGATTTCACTCTTTTGACTTCTTATTGCATGGATTTGAGTTATTTCTTTCCTCTTTTTGATAAGGTTGGCTTTGGGTTTATCAATTTTATTTATTCTTTCAAAGAATCAACATTTCGATTCATTAATTCTTTTTTTATTTAAGCAAAGAAAAAAACATATATAACAAAGACAACAAGCAAAAGAGACAAACAAACGACTAGAGTAAATGCACAACAGTAGCATTGCAGGTTTACAAAACCAGATGATAGAAACTTCACAATGGTTACAATATTCCGTATACTTATCTTTAAAATGGTTACTTACATTAACAGATATAGACATGTAAAATTGATCTAATCATATGAGTATTAATTGTTCTTTCTCAATAACGAATACATTCAGCAGTGTGTTCATTTTAGTTATCTTGCATATACATGTATACAGGTTTATATCTTTTCCTTTTCCCTTTTCTCTTTCTGCCTTTTCCCTTCCCAATTACTTTTGCTCTTCAAGCTGTTTTTTACCATTACACAGCATTTATTATAGATTTTGGATCACATATACTTTTCTGTTTCTTACACTAGGGAGACAATATGGTATTTACACATGTGGGTTTGATTTATCTCACTTATGAGTATGGTCTCAATTTGTGAGCATTTACTTACAAAAGTCTCAATGCAATCTTTCTTAACAGCTGAGTAGTACTCCATTGTATAAAAATACATCTTTTTTATCCATTATTTGATTGACGGGCACTTGGGTTGTTTCCAAAATCTGGCTATTACAAATTGGGTTGCTATAAACATGGGTGCACAGATATCACTGTGATATGATGTTTTCAGTTCTTCTGGGGAAATGCCCAGAAGTGGGATAGCTGGGTTGAATGGGATCTCTAATCCTAGCCTCTTGAAGAATCTCCACACTGATTTCCACAGTGGTTGCACCAGTCTACACTCGCACCAACAGTGGAGAAGAGTTCCTTTTTCCTCACAGCCCCTCCAGCATTTGTTGCTGGGTGATTTTTGAATCTTGGCCATTGTTTCTGGAGTGAGATGGAATCTCAGCATTGTTTTAATTTGCATTTTGTGAATGACCATTGATGTTGACCATTTTTTTATATATTTATTTGCCATTTGTATTTCTTTCTCTGAGAAGTGTGTATTCACTGCAGATGCCCATTTTTGGATTGGGTCCTTGAATTTTAGAGGCCTGATTTCTTTGAATTCTTTATATGTTTTAGATGGAAGTCCTTTGTCTGATGGACAAATGGCTAAGATATTTTCCCAGTTCGTGGCTTTTCTTTTCATTCTGCTGAAGATTTCCTTTGACACGCAAAAACTTTTTAGTAAGATGAGATCCAAGTAGTTGATTCAGAGAAGTGTTTCCCAGGCAATTTGATTTTTGTTCATGAACTCTCTGCCTACTCCTATGTCATCAAGATTTTTACCTACTCTGTCTTCTAGTAAGTTTAGTGTCTTGTTTTTATATTCAGATCTTTGATCCATTTTGACTTTATTTTAGTCCATGGTGATACACATGGATCTAGTTTTAGTTTAGGGCATATAGAAAGCCAGTTTTTCCAGCACCATTTGTTAAAAAGGCTGTCTTTCTACCAATATACGTGTTTGAACCCTTTGTCAAAGACGAGGTAGCTAAGTGTGTTTGTAGTTGTGGCTGCATCTCCTAATCTATTCCATTGATCTTCAGGTCTGTTTTGATTCCAGTACCATGCTGATTTTATCACAGTAGCTTTGTAGTATAGTTTCAAGTCTGGGGTTGTGATGCCTCCTGCCTTACCTTTGTTGCCCAGAATTGCCTTTCCTATTCTAGGTCTTTTCTGGTTCCAGATGAATTTCAGGAATGCTTTCTCTATCTCTGTGAGGTAAGCAAGTGTTATTTTGATTAGGATTGCATTGAATCTGTATAATAATTTTGGGAGAATGATCATTTTCACGATGTTTGTTCTTCCTATCCATGAACAGGGACTATCTTTCCATTTTCTGAAATCTCTGATTTCCTTCTTCAGAGTACTGTAATTTTCACTGTACAGATCTTTTACTTGCTTTGTTATATTGATTCCTAAGTATTTCATTTTTTTTTTGAATGTTATAGTGAACAGTGTGGTTTCACTTATTTCTCTCTCAGTGTCTTTGTTGTTGGTGTACAGGAATGCTATTGATTTTTGAGTGTTCACCTTGTATCCAGCTAGATTACTAAATTTGGATTTTACTCCTAGAAGTCTTCTAATCGATTTTTGGGGGTCTTCTAAGTAGAGTATCATGTTGTCTGCAAGAGATAATTTCACTTCTTCCTTTCCTATCCTTATTTCCTTTATTTCTTTTCTTGTCTAATTGCTCTGGCTAATATTTCCAGAACTATATTGAATAGGAGTGGTGATAATGGACATCCTTGTCTTGGTCCTGATTTTAGATTGAAAGTTTTCAGTTTTTGCCCATTTAATAAGATGTTGGCTGTTGGTTTATGATATATAGCTTTTATCAGGTTGAGGTAGAGACCATCTATTCCGATTTTCTGTAGGGTTTTGATCATGAATGGGTGTTGGATTTTGTAGAAAGCTTTTTCTGCATCTATTGAGATAATCATGTGGTTCTTGTCCTTGGCCATGTTGATATGGTGTATTACATGTATTGATTTCTGTATGTTGAGCCATCCCTGTATTCCTGGGATGAATCCCACTTGATCGTGGTGTATAATCTTTCTGATAATTTGATGTATTCTATTTGCCAGTATTTTATGGAGGATTTTTGCCCCTATGTTCATTAGGAAGATTGGCCTGTAATTTTGTTTTTGTTTGGGTCTTTCTCTGATTTTGGTATTAGGGTAATACTTGTTTCCAGGAATGAGTTAGGGAGACTTGCTTCCCTTTCGATTTCACTGAAGAGATTGAGGCGTGTTGGCATTAAGTCTTCCCTAAATTTCTTATAGAATTCAGCAGTGAATCCATCAGGGCCCAGGCTTTCCTTTGTTGGTAGGGTCTTAATTACATTTTCAGTTTCATTAGGTGAAATTGGGTTTTTCAGCAGATTTACGTCTTCTTGATTCAGCTTTGGAAATTCATAGATTTCTAGGAATCTGTCCATTTCTTCAGTGTTATTCAATCTATGTGAGTAAAGGTTTTCGAAGTAGGTGTTGAGAATCTTCTGTATTTCCAACAGATTTGTAGTGATTTCACCCTTTTCATTTCTTATTGCACAAATATGAGTTTTTTCTTTCCTCTTCTTGATAAGGTTGGCTAGGTGTTTATCAATTTTATTTACTCTTTCAGAGAACGAACTCTTTGATTCATTAATTCTTTGTTTTGTTTTCTTAGTTTCAAAATTACATTAATTTCTGCTCTAATCTTAATAATTTCCTCCCTTCTTTGGGCTTTGGACTTGACTTGCTCTTCTTTTTCTAGAAGTTTGAGGTGCAACATTAGGTTGTTTTTGTGTGTTCTTTCCGTTTTTCTGTTATGAGAGTTTAGTGCTATAAATGTCCCTCTGAGGACTGCTTTCATTGTATCCCACAGGTTACGGTAATTTGTATTTGCATTTTCATTCAATTGTAGATATTGTTTCATTTCTTCTTTAACTTCTTCTGTGACCCATTCGCTATTTGGGAGGGTATTATTTAATTTCCATGTGTTTGTGTGGTTATTGTAGGTTTTTTGTCATTCATTTCCAATTTTACTGCGCTGTGGTCAGATAATATGTATGGAATTATTTCATTTCATTTGCATTTACTTAAGCTTGTTTTGTGGACCAATATATCATCTATTTTAGAGAATGACCCATGTGCAGCTGAGAAGAATGTGTATTCTGATGTTGATGGGTGGAATACTCGGTATACATCTACTAGGTCCATTTGTTCACCAGTTTGATTCAGTTCTGTTATTTCTTTGCTGATTTTTTGCTTGGTTGATCTGTCTCTCTGTGACAGTAGGGTGTTAGGGTCCCCTGTTATTACTGTCTTATTGTTTATTTGGTTTTTCATGTCTGTTAAGAACTGTCTTACATAGTAGGATGCTCCCGTATTCGGTGCATATATATTTATGATTGTAATCTCTTCCTCTTGAAGTTTTCCCCTAACAAGTATGTAGTGAACTTCTTTATCACCTTTGATCATTCTCGGTTTGATGTTTGCACTGTCTGCAAACATAATAGCTACCCCTGCTTTTTTCTGGGTTCCTGTTGCATGGAGTATTGTTTTCCAGCCTTTGATTTTTAGTCTGTGAATTTTCTTTTGAGTGAAATGTGTTTCTTGTACACAGCATATTTTTGGGTTCTGTTTCTTAACCCATTCTGCTAGTCTGTTTCTTTTTATTGGTGAGTTGAGACAATTTACATTGATTGACATAACTGATATGTACTGTCATGATATCTTTCTGTTGTTGGTTTTCTACATTTGCCCTGCTTAGTGATTTCCTTTTGTTGTTGTTCTTAAGATTGTGGCTATCTTTGTCTCTTTCTAGAGTGTCTTGCAGTACTCTTTGTAGTGTTGGTTTGGTGGCCATAAATTTCTTCACTTGTTCTTTGTCATGAATGTATCTTATTTCTCCATCAATTTTTAAGGATAGTTTTGCAGGGTACATCAAGCTGGGTTGAAAGTTGTTTTCTTTCAGGATTTGAAATACTTCACTCCAAGCTCTTCTTCACTTAAAGCTTTGTGTTGAGAAGTCTGCTGTGATTCTGATAGGCTTTCCTTCATAGGTGATCTGTTTCTTTTCTCTGACAGCTTTTAGTATTTTGTTCTTGTGCTGTATTTCTGATACCCTTTTATTATGTGTCCTGGTGAGGATTTATATTGGTTCTGGTTAATTGGGTTTCTGTATGCCTCAGTTACTGGTATTTCAGATTCTTTTCCCATGTTTGGAAAGTTTTCTGCTATTATTTCTGTGAATAGTCTTTGCAGGTTATTAGTATTGACCCCTGCTTTTTCATTTATGCCTATTAATCTTATTATTTCTCTTGGCATCTTCTTGCAGCTGTTGAATTGTTGTTTCTTGGTTCCTTACTATTTTTAGGAGATCTTTTCTTTTGTGGCCATTATCTCCCATGCTGTCTTCAAGATCTGAGATTCGATCTTCAGCTTCGTTTAAGCAGTTTTTCAAACTTTCCATGGAGTTTTTCATTTCCTGCATTTCCCTTTGCATCTGTTTCATGCATTCTGTTTCTGTCTAATATTGTTCATTCAAAGTTTTGATCATTTTCTTAAGTTCTTCTATTTTTTTTTCTTGCTCTTCTTTAGATACACACATTTCTTTAATAATGATTCTCATTTCATTTTTTATCTGAGAGAATATTTCTGATTTGAATTTCTCTATATCTTCATCAAGTTGTTTACTGCATTTTCTATCATTTCAGAAAGTCCATTTGTGTGACTGCCACCGTCTTCCATTTCAGTGTCTCTTAGATTTGTTCTTTGTGGGCTGGGGGACAGAGACTGCCTCCTGGTCTTTCGTTTTGTCATTTTCTTCTAGAACCTATGTGGCTCTGTGTCCTGTGAGGCTGACTGGTCATTCCCCTGTGGGTTGTACTGAGTGGTGGGTTGCACTGAGTCCTGGGACACAGTAGAGTTGGATGGAGTCTCTGCCTTAACTGTATGGGGGCCAAGGCCTCCTGGTCCCTGGGAGTTAGGGAGTGTACCCTGGAGTGTGATGCCACCCAGACCCTGGGTCTGTCTCTGTGTCCTGCAAGGTTGGCTGGGCATTCCCCTGAGGGTCACACTGTGTCTTGGGTTTTGCTGAGTCATGGGACCCGGTAGAGCTGGATCCTGTGCACAGCATGGGAGGGCGGCCTCTCAGGGTGTGTGGGT
Organism: Dasyprocta punctata; assembly: GCA_004363535.1. Lineage (NCBI taxonomy): Eukaryota > Metazoa > Chordata > Mammalia > Rodentia > Dasyproctidae > Dasyprocta > Dasyprocta punctata. Next base: position 26,542 of record RJWM01013399.1, read on the forward strand.
GGAACCTCTGCCTTAACTAGGTGGGGGCCAAGGCCTCCCAGTCCCAGGGAGCTAGGCAGAGTGTATCCCGGAGTGTGATGCCACCTGGACCTTGGGTCTGTCTCTGTGTCCTGCGAGGCTGGCCAGGCATTCACCTGAGGGTCACGCTGAGTCTTGGGTCAAGCTGAGTCATGGGACCCGGTAGAGCTGGATACTCCAATTCAGTAATTCTTTGTATTGTTCTCTTAGTTTGAGTTGCATTAATTTCTGCTCTGATCTTTATAATTTCTTCCCTTTTTTTGCCTTTGGGCTTGACTTGGTCTTCTTTTTCTGGATATTTGAGTTGCAGCATTAGGTTGTTTATGTGTATCCTTTCCATTTTTCTGATGTGGGAGTTTAGTGCTATTAATTTCCCTCTGAGGACTGCTTTCATTGTGTCCCACAGGTTCTAGTATTTAATTTTTGCATTTTTATTTGATTGTAGATACTGTTTAATCTCTTGTTTAATTTCTTCTGTGACTCATTGACTATTTAGGAGAGTGTTATTTAATTTCCATGTGCTTATGGGGTTATTGTGGTGGGTTTTGTCATTAATTTTCAATTTCATTGTGCTATGGTCAGATAATATGCATAGAATTATTTCAGTTCCTTTGTCTTTGCTTAAAAATATTTTGTGGACCAGTATATGATCTATTTTAGTGAATGATCCATGTGCACCTGAAAAGAATGTGTACACTGATGTTTTTGGGTGTAATAGTCAGTAGACACCTGCTAGGTTCATTTGTTCATAAGTTTGTTTCAGTTCTGTTATTTCTTTGCTGATTTTTTGTGTGGTTAATCTATATATTTGTGACACTGGGGTGTGAAGGGCACCCGTTATAACTGTAATATTGTTTATTTGGTTTTTCATGTCTATTAAGATTTGTCTTAACTAGTTGGGTGCTTCCATATTTGGTGCAACAATGTTTATGATTATAATCTCTTCGTCTTCAAGTTTTCCCCTAAAAAGTACGTAGTGACCTTCCTCATGTCCTTGGATCATTCTCAGTTTGAAGTACACATTGTCTGCAAACAAAATAGCTACTACTGCTATTGTCTGAATTCCCGTTGCATGGAGTATTGTTTCCAGCCATTGATTTTTAGTCTATAAATTTCCTTTTGAGTTCAATGTGTTTCTCGTACACAGCATATTGCTGGATTTTGCCTTTTAACCCACTCTTCAGGTCTGCTTCTTTTTATTGGTGAGTTGAGACCATTTACATTGATTCATATAACTGATATGTACAGACATCACTGTCATGATATCTTTCTGTTGTTGATTTTCTACTTTTTCTGTTTAATTATTTGCCCTGCTAATTGGCTTCCTTTGGATGTTGTTCCTGGGATTGTAGCTATCTTTGTCTCTTTATAGAGTGTCTTTGTAATGGTGATTTGGTTGCCATGAATTTCTTCAGTTGTTCTTTGTCATGGAAGTATCTTTTATCTCCATCAATTTTTAAAAATAGTTTTGCAGGATATATCAATCTGGGTTGAAATTTCTTTTCTTTCAGGATTTGAAATACTTCACTCCAAGCTCTTCTTGACTTGAAAGTTTGTGTTGCAAAGTCTGCCATGATTCTGATATGCTTTCCTACATAGGTGTTCTGTTTCTTTTCTCTGACTGCTTTTGGTATTCTGTTGTGCTAAATTTCTGATATTGTAATTATTATATGTCTGGATGAAGATTTATTTTGGCTATGGTTAATTGGAGTTCTGTCTTCCTCACTTATGTGTATATCAGATTCTCTTCCCATGCTTGGTAAATTTCTGCAATTATTTCTGCAAATATTCTTTGCAGGTCATTTGTGTTTACCTCTGCTTTTTCATTGACACCTATAAGTCTTCTATTGTTCTATTTGTATCATTTTGTAGCTCTTGAATTTTTGTTTCCTGGTTCCTCGTTATTTTTAAGAGATGTTTTCTTTCATGTTCGTAAGCTTCCATGCTGTTTTCAAGACCCCAGAGTCATTAAAGCAGTTTTGCCAGCTTTCAATGGGATTTTTAATTTCCTGTATATCCCTTTGAATCTTTTTCATGCATTCTAATTCTGTCTTGTATTGTTCATTCAAAGTTTCCATCATTTTTCTTATGTTCCTCTATTTTATTGTCTTGATCTTCTTCAGATACACTCAGTGTTTCTTTCATAATGTTTGTCATTTCATGGAGCTTCATGAAGTTGTTTCTTTAGTTGCTATCGTTTCAGAAAGTTCAGGTATTTGGTTTCCACTGTCTTCCATTTTAGTGTCTCTTGGGCTTGTTCTCAGTGGGCTGGAGGACTGAGACTGCCTCTTGCACTTTCGTTTTGTCATTTTCCTCTGGGACCTGTATGGCTGGCCAGGCTGCCTCCAGATGGATTGCACTGGAATGCTGCACTAGGTAGAGCTTCAATCCTCCAATATCCCCGTGGCTAGCCATGGCACACCCACAAATTATGGTGCCGAATCCTTGTGCTCTGGTGCCTGTGAGGCTGGCCGTATGTTCTCCTAATATACTTTGTTGGGTTGCTGGGCTAGGCAGAGCTTGTATTCTCACTGCAGCTAACAGGGGCACAACTCCAGAGTGTGTAGTGAGTGCCTAGAACCTGGCTGAACAAAGTTGATAACCTCTGTAACCCAGGTGGCTAGGCAGAGCATGCCCTGGGTATGTTGGACTACTGGGACATTTTCTCTAGCTATGAGGTGGTTAAGAGCCTCTGGAGTGCATGGCTAGCCAGAGTACATCCCCAGCATATGGTGCTGGGACCTTGCTCCTAGTTGAGCAGAGTTTGGAATCTCTGGAACCTGTTATGTGGCTAACTGGCCTGTACCCCTGAACTGTGCACCTGGGGCCTTGTGCTCTGATGGGCAGAGCTCAAATTCTCCAAGGCCCATCATCTATGTTCTTCACTCCTATATGAGAGGCTCTGGAACTCTAGGCTTGGCTGGGCTAAGTACTTCTGTGACCTGTGAGGCTTGCCAGGTATTCCCCTGATGGATTGCACTGTGACACTGGGCTGGGTAGAGTTCAGATCCTCCATGCAGCTAACAAGGGTGCAAGCCCAGTGTGTGGCTCCAGGGCTTTATGCCTGGTTGGGTGGAGTTCAAACAAACTGAAAAAGTATATATGATCCAAAATCTGTAATAAATACTATGTAAGGGTAAAAAACAGCTCAAAGAGCAAAAGTAATTGGGAAGGGAAAAGGGGGAAAGAGGGAAGGGAAAAGGAAAAGATATAAATATGTGTATATGTATCTGTATATGTAAGATAACTAAAACAAACACACTGCTGAATGTATTCATTATTGAGAAAGAACAATTAATACTCATATGATTAGATCAATTTTATATGTCTATATCTGTTAATGTAAACAACCATTTTAAAGATATCAATATGCAATATTGCAACCATTGTCAAGTTTCTATCATCCTGTTTTGTAAACCTGCAATATTACTGGTGTGCATTTACTCTAGTCATTTGTTTGTCTCTTTTGTTTTTTGTCTTTGTTTTATGTGTCTTTTTTCTCTTAGATAAATTAAAAGTACTGTAATGTACTTAGTTATAATCTCAAAAAAAATAAAAATAAAAAAGTCTCAGTGATTGAGGGTTATATCTGTTTGCAATGTTAATATATCCTAATGTTAATAATTTTAATTTGCACAACTTTTTAATATATTAATAACATCTTAAAAATTATTTGATTTTAAAATATCTGGTTTGCTTCTTTTTTAAAATGAAGCCTAATGCTAATAGTTTTAAGAGATAAAAGTTTGCTTGCTTCACTGTAATGGACAAAATTCTATTATTTTACTGTCTACCATTTGGTTAGCTTTAAAAATAATGTTCATTAAAAATTCCCCGTTTTTACAGAAAAGTCTTCAATACTTGAGTAACAAAGCTTTTGGATTTTCTTACTTCAAGTATATTATTTGTTCTTCTATATGTAGAGTGCTCACATTAATATATGACATAGTTTCAGACACATATACCTTTACAAGGTGAGTTTTTAAAATACTGGTAACCTAAATGTGCAGTGACATAATTTTGTAATAATGTAAAAGTTACGTTTCATTGCCAATCAATCATTAGTGTAAACAGTATAAATTTTGAATAAAATATTTCTAATTAATAATGGTTTGTTCTATCTATAAATATAATTAAAATGTAACACACGAGTATAAAGTTAGTATCTTTGTTTAAAATAAGACAGGATACTTATTTGTTTCTAGAAAAACAACAAAACTTTAAAAAAGAAGTATTGAATTTGTCAAAATTTCTTTTGTTTGTTACTATCTCATTAGGGTTAAATATCTAGGAAAATCAAGTTTAGGGAGTTCATGCTTATTTAGATATCTGCTTAAGGGTTTTTTGACATTTATGATTACATAAAATATGTGATTATGTGATTTTCCTTATTTAAAAATGCATTTTTCCTGTGTAATGCAGTTAGTCATAGTTGTTGTCTTAATATACTGCAAAGACATCTAAATTGTTAGCTTTTATATTGCTCAAGATTTTATACATCCCTTTTGAGATTCTGAACAGAAGGTTCCTCATTGCCTTCATATTTCCTACTTCTAATTAAAACCTACTCTCCCTTCTTTCAAATTTCTTGCTTAACACTTTTAGGAACTCATTTGGATCTATGCTGACTCCACCCTTCCAAAGCACTCCAAAAACCAAGACACCTTCACTCCTCCATCCCTACAACCTGGAAAATGGATATATATAAAACCCTACCACTCCTCTAAGGAATTAACACTAAAATGGTCAGGGCCCTTTTAAATAATTCTAAACACTCCAATAATGGTAAAATTAAAATGTCATTTTTCCTGGGCCCATTTTTCTCTAAAATATGACTATCATTTACCAGTATACATCAAATAGGTCCACACCCCTAAAATTTAAGAAGCTGCATACTGAAGAGATAAAACACACAGCTTGACACCAGCATGAGTCTCTCTATTTGTAACTTTGCCTGTTTCTGGAGTATCCTAATAGAGAAATTACTACATTATTTTCCCTATTCCCTCATAGACACCCTAAACCAAGACCTATGGCTGCAGGAACCATATCAGACTTTTCCTCAGAACAAAACATTACCTTTACATCCCGTGATCTCCTGCTTTGATCCTTTCTTCTGAGTATTATCCATTCTCTTAACCCCTAACACCACCACACAGATTTTTCAAGATGCTTTCATCAGATACTCTCCCACAGATCTAAAATCCTCTAAATCTTTAATGTAACCATCCAACCACCTTGATAACTATATCTCCATCTTTTCCAGATAGCATATTCATTAAACCTTGATCCCTTCAGAAAATGGATAAACACTTTGGCATAGCTAAAATTCACTGATACTGCCAATCCCAAGGGAACAGTCCTAGCTGAAGTTTCTGACATGAGAGGCACTAATGAGTATCCACCAGGTGTTACAACTCACTGAATTCTGCAGCAGACCATAACCAGTCCCTCCAAAAAATTGACTTCTATCCCAAGATGCACCTCTATGCATTTCTTGTACCAAACAAGATTGTGTTACCCCAGTTGGCTCTCTAGGTATTTCCCTCTGCAAAGCTATTATCCATCTACTCCCACCCTCTGATCACAATTTTAAACATCCAGGAATTCTTTTACGAGTATCTGGGCACACTTCCTTCTAGAATAGTCTAAATTATTCCACATGTGGATATTGGCAGGGCAGGAGAAAGACACCCTGATAAACACTACCCTAACCCATGGAGGTTCCCCCAAATGCAAACATATCAATAAACCTGATGGTAGAGTCTCTCTAAACTAAAATTCTCCACACAGGGTCTTGCCATATTGACAGCAAGCCTTGCCTCTTTCTCCATTAAATGCAACTCTTAGCTCCTCCAACCATATATGATACAAATTTGAGGGAGTCAAATATTTACTGCCTAACCCAGCCCCAGACCTATAGGATATAGAAAAAGAAATAAACATGCAGATAAATTAAGCATATAGAATGCCAAATGGTCATGACCAAAAGGCAACCTCTGCATCCTGCATTATACACAAAATTCTAGAAGACCATAGCAGGAATAAAATTATAAAATCTGAGAGTGAAAACAAATCACATACAAAGGTAAATTCATTGCCAATGCAGCAGACTTCTCAACACAAACCTGAAAGGCCAGGAGAACTTGCAGTGAAGTGTTTCATGCCCTAAAAGGTAACAACTTCAAACCTCAATTTACGTATGGTGTAAAACTTTTCTTTAAATTTAAGAAGTAAGATTTTTGCATTATAAAGAGCACCTCAAGAAATTCATAATCACCAGACCAGCATTACAAAAAAGTCTTAGACATCCTAGAAATATACAATGAAGCCAACAGTGTCAATAAGTCAAAAAGAATGAATTTACCTGACAGGATGAGTAGCTAAGCAAAGGAGAAGAAGATGAGAAAATCAGCAAAAGAAAATAATGTAATCTCCCTATTACTTGTCCTTCTTTTAAGTTGTCACCTCTGTTACTGTCATCCTTGTAAGTGGTCATCTCTGTAATTGTTATCTAGTATCACTAATCTCCCTTTAATTCTTACTAGGACCTTATACATCAACCATACCATATCCTTCACGGTTATCATTATTTTATTTCTCATGATCTATTTCACTTGCTTTTTTTTATACTACCACACACATACCACCTGTTTTTATGAATTTACAGGTAGTTAACTGTATCTTACTATGGTTGAATAATGCTTTATGTTAAAAGGGGAAAATGTACTGTGTCAAGAGATTATTTACTGTAAATAATTTTTGAATATTTCTTAGAAAATGCTATTTTATGATAAACCCTGTATGTAGCATTAAAAGTGACAAAATATTAGTCATTACAGTTTATTATTTTCTAGTTTGTGTTTCATACTATGGTTATTACTGATTGTACTAATTTAGCTAAGGTGACATGGATGTTGTGATCAATTGATTCTCTCTATATGGTAATAGCTAGATTGTCTGAGAGACATAGACAATATGACAGCCCAGTATCAAAGAACTCAGTACTAGACCAAAAGTGCTGCAAACTTTCATTCCTAATAAACAGAAGAGATAGGGTCCTGGGACAGACTCAAAGGTCAAAATCCAGCTATGCCTAGAAGACAGCTCTGAAAAGCACTCATTACCTAAAGAGTTCTTTATACTAGTAGCAAAACTGCCTACTCTATCCAATTTACAAGGCTAAATGTGAAAAAAAAATAAATTTTAAAAATGGAAAATGAGAAAACATAGGAGCAAGATGCAATTCAATATATCCAATTCACCCAAAACTAATGCAGAGCGCATTGAGGTGGAAGAAAGAAAAACAGGTTCCCTCATGAATTTCATGAAATGGTAGCAGCACAGTAACAAAGAAGATGAATAAATCCCTAGACAAAACCAAAACTGAGTAACACAGGCAACCGAAGAGATGATGACCATAATGAATTCAGCTGTTAGTGAATTTAGAGTAAATACTGTTTAAAAAAATTACAGAAACTTAAGGAAGCCATGAATGCTAACATAGGAAAGAACTAATCCTGTAAAACTGATGCAAACAGATGTCAAGGAGATTAAAAATTCTATTGAAAGGATACACAGCAGACTCAATCAATGTGAAGATAGAAGATCTGGAAGACAGGGTTGTGGTTAGGGATCATGGAACAAAAGAATAGTTAAACGCAATAAGGGAACATAAAAAATCAATTGAAAAGCTTCTAAACAATTCAAAGAAGAATAACACAAGATTAATTAGAATCAATGAAAAATCAGAAGACAACACAAAGGAATTAAAAATCTGTTTATAGAATAGTAGAAAACCTCCCAAACATGGCAAGAGTATTTGACACACATATAAGTGACTCATACTGAACACTAACTCCCCATGTGCTGCATCCAGCACAAATCTTAAAATTCCAGAGGGAGGACAGTGGAGGATAAAGAAAAGAAGACAAAGGCCAAGATACAGAAAGCTGAGGTCATGCAAAACCTCTTCTGCTGTGAGAAAAGACTACCCGACAACTGCAACACATTTACTCATATAACCAGCATAAGAGGCTGTTTACAGAGAATCCAAGAGGAGGGTAACATTCAGATCAGCAAGAACACCTAATCTTCAATAAAACATCATGCCTTGGTGTTTAACAGGGAACAAGTACTCCCAACATATCACCGTTTTCTGTTATGTAGCTGCAAGTTATAGGTGGACAGTTGGAGTTGGAGGAGCTGGATTTAGAGAACTCAGGAGAACTTCTTTTTTGTGGAAGGCTTTTCTTTTCCTCTCTTCCCCAGGCATCCAAAAGTGATGCTTCTTTTTCTGGAGGCCTTCTCCATCTCAAACCCTTTCCACTCTGAATGGACTTACTGATTAAGGCTAAAGCTTCCCGGTTTAAGGATTTCAGGTCCCTGCATTCCTATGCAAGAAACTTAACCCTACACAGTCCTTTATCCCATAACAGTAGTCAGTCAGCACTGTAGTTGGAAATTGTCAAAAATCTGTCAATGATTTGTGTTCCTTTATATAGTCATCATATTATTATGCCATTATTTTATATACTTTGTGATTATACTTTTCTGCTGGATGTTCAAAACCAAGTTAAAGTGGAATCTGTATTAATTGAAATCAGTGTCTTGTTATCTATCAGGGTCAGTTAAGTCTCCTCAATATTTACCCTGGAACCATGTAAAACACCTCTCTGTTCTTCTATCAGTGTCAGACATCTGGATGAGTCATGGCCATTGCTTTACCAAGTTGCTTTCTGTGGAAGCTTGAGAGATTTTTGTCTTCTGGTGACTATCCTTAGGCAAACTATACAGCATTGATGTCCTTTCTCCATGGTCCACCAATCTTCTTGATCAGTAGGTCAGAGATCCACCAAGTCAAAAAATGTCACAGCAGAGGTTATCTTATATCCTGGATCCTCATTGACCTCAGAAGGCCAGGTTCAAAGTATTAGTTGTCCTCCTATCCCATCTATCTTTCTAGTTTTTGGTCTCCAAACCTCAGTTTTTGTATACCCAGAAGAGAAGTGTATTGGGTATGCTATGTCCCCCCAACTCCTCATACTTTTGATGGGGCTGAGTCTAGTGTTTGTGTTCAGTTTGTTGTCTAGTGCTGGGATTGGCAATCTGAGTGCTGCACGTGCCCAGGGGTGGAGCTGAAATACAGTGTAAGGGAAGGCGGGTCTTCCCCTTGTGCTTCCTCGCTTCCGTTCTCTCTTTCTCTCTCTCTCATCAGCACACTTGCAGCTTGAAGCCAGCATGAAAGGCAGCCCCACCACGCCATGCTGACTTGGAGCCAACAAAGTGTGGAATGAAACTCCTGAGAAACTGTAAGAAATAAACCTTTCCTTCCATAATTTTGGGCATCAGGTATTTTGTCTCAGCAATGAGCAAAAAGTAACTAAGACAAGAAGATTAATAACATTACATTGTAGGGAGAGCAGTCAATTTAATTATTAAAAGTTTTATCTGAATATCAAGCACCTTGAAATGTAAGGTATAGTCAGAGAAATGTTATTTCTTACCAACCATGGATGTTCCAGTGGTTGAATCCCTGTAGAATGCTAACAAGACATGTATACAGTTTTACACAGAAAATTTGAAATCAAAAGCCATACATAGTATTGTAGCTAACAGCCATGATAATATTTTTGTAGTACACTTAAATATCCATCTTGGTATACAATAGCATTTTAAGTCAATCATCTCTATGTAATACAGAGGAAGCTCTCCCCTATATATTAGCTCTCTGTCTTTTAATGGGATGTCATTGAAGAAATTTGCAACATTGTCTAGACTGCTTGTTGTCTAAACATCTCTAAGTGTATTGGTAAATACACAACATATATATCACATAATATTTTATTTAAAAATATTGAATGGTGACCTCATGTTGGTTTGATAAGACCTCATGTTGGTGTAATACTCTTATCACAAATATATGGAGCACAAGAAAAGGATTCATATCTGACTATGAAAGAAAAGAGTCAGTCACCATAAGCAATCCCAGTTTTACATTTTAGAATGCTTGTATATCTGAAGGCATAAATATATGTAATACATCATGACATTAGCAATAATGAATTGTCACACACTTATGAAAACTTTTGTTTCTTAATTTAGTTCTGTACCAGAACATCTTTAAATCAGAAAACTTTACTGTCTTATTTCTAGAAAACTTAACCTTTTGATGATGACTAGGTAAACATAACACATTATATTTTGAGCAACAGTTCTACGGTGTCTCCCATTAGGCTAAGGAGATCATTGAGGCCTCCATTTAATGAACAAGAGATGCAGAATTATTTTCCAGTGGCTACTTCCTTATTTATTAGTTGGTGTCTTGGTTACTTTTTACTCCTTGCTGAGACAAAATGCATGAAGCCCAAAATTAAGGAAGGAAAGGTTTATTTCTTACAGTTTCTCTGGACTTTCAGTCCATACTCAGTTGGCTCCAAGGCAGCATGGTGTGGCAGGGCCACAATTCATGGCCACTACAAGCAGCAAGGCACGTGAACCAGGAAGAGAAAGAGAGACACACATTCGTCCCGCCTTACTCTGTATGTCAGCTCCACCCCTGGGCGGGTGCAACACTCACATCACCAATCCCAACATTACACAACAAACTAATCACAAACGTTAGACTCAGCCCTGTCCAAATTATGAGTCCTTGGTTGCACACAGGATCATCCAATACAGTTGGAATCTTACGTGATAGATTCTCTCCACCCTGATATTTTTAAATATCTTAAATTTTTGATGACTTGTGAAAATCCAAACATAATACTTAACACACTATTTTTGAACAATGAGAAACGGTCAAGTCATAATACATAAATAACAATATGCATTACACTTATACAACCAATTTTAACATCATTTTGACCAGTTGGAAACCCGGGTGGAAGCATATCTTGAATTTTGATGACATTTATCTATAAACCAAATTAAATTACAGTAAAATGCTGCAAAAATCAAATACACAAAGAGAATCAAAATTTATTGTTCTCAAATAAAACTGGACAGATAGACAAATGAACAGACAATCTGTTTAAGAATCAGAGTGCACTCAAATTTTTTTGGCCAAATTGAATTGTAATAACTCTACAATTTTAGAAGTTTGTACTTTTAAATAGATTAGTCAGAATTTTTTGTAGGTCAATTAGCAGAGAACACTTACAAGGCAAATTTAGAAGAAGCAAAACATTTCATCTATTATTAATATATACACATTTTGCATTTTATTTTGTTTCAAGAATGCTGAAAATTTTCGTGTCCCTTTCTTTCATGGAGCTATCAGCTTACTTATCTCCACACACTCCATCACATACTGACATACTTTTCTTCTAACAATGCTCTCTATGTAAGACTTACTAAAATTTATTTTTGCATTTTTATGTTTAACCAAGTTCCTCTGGTTTGCATCATTTTATTTAAGAGAAAAAAGACACAGAAAAGAAAAACAAAAAGCAAAAGAGACAAGCAAACAACAACAACAAATACAATACAATACATTGTAGGTTTACAAAACAAGATGATACGAATTTGACAATTGTTGTAATATTGCATATGCTTGCATTCAAAAGGGTGGTTTAGATGAACAGATATAGGTATGTAAAATTGATCTAATCATATGAGTATTAACTGGTCTTTTCCAATAATTAATACATTTAGTAATATAATCATTTTAGCTATTACATATATATGTATATATATATACACATATATATACACACAAATTTATGTCTTTTTTCCCATTCTTTTTTCCTCCTTTCCCCAATCCCTATTAATTTTCCTCTTTGAGCAGTTTCTTACTCTTACACAGTATTTATTGTAGATTGTGGATTCTATATACTTATTCAGTTTCTTATACTAGGGAAGCAATAGGATATTTACACATGTGAGTTGGATTTATTTCCCTTATGGGTATGGTCTCAAGTAGTGTCCATTTACTTATAAAAGTCTCCATGCAATTTTTTTTAATATACCTGAGTAGTACTCGATTGCATAAAAAAGCCACAACTTTTTTTATCCATTCCTTGATTAACTGGTACTTGGATTGTTTTCAAGATTTGGGTATTGTAAACTGTATTGCCATAAACATGAGTGCACATATATCACTGGGGTATGAAGCTTTTAATTCTTCTGGGAAAATGCCCAGAAGTGAGATAGCTGGGTCAAATGGAATCACAAAACCTAGTTTCTTGAGGAATCCACAGTGATGTCCACAGTGCTTGCACCAGCCTACACTGCCACAAAAAGTGGAGAAGAGTTCCTTTTCCCCCACAGACTCTCAAGCATTTGTTATTGATTAATTTCTTGATCTCAGCCATTCTTTCTGGGGTCAGATGGAATCTAAGTGTTGCTCTAATTTGCATTTCCAGAATGACCAGTGATATTGAACATTTTTTCATATATTTATTTGCCATTTGTATTTCTTCATCTGACAAGTGTGTATTCATCTCAGATGCTCATTTTTGGATTGGGTCCTTGAATTTTAGGAACCTGATTTTTTATACTCTTTCTATGTTTTAGACAGAAGTCCTTTGTCTGAGGGACAGTTGACTAAGATATTTTCCCAATTCATGAGTTTTCTTTTCACTCTTTTGGGGGTTTCCTTTGACATGCAACAACTTTTTTTAAAAATGAGTTCCCATTGTTGATTCTGGGAAGTATTTCCCATTTAGTTTAATTATTGTTCATAAACTCTACCTACTCATATGATGTCAAGATTTTTGCCTACTTTCTCTTCCAGCAGATTTATTGTCTCTGTATTAATATTCAGGTCTTTGATCCATTTTCACTTTAATTTCATGCATGGTGTTAGACATTGATCTAGTTTTACTTTTTGGCATATGGAAAGCGAGTTTTTCCAGCACCACTTATTGAAGATGCTTTCTTTCAATGTACATGTTTGGCCCCTTCATCAAAAATGAGGTTGCTGAGTGTGTTCATAGTTGTGTCTGTGGCTTCTAATCTATTTCAATGATCTTAAATTCTGCTTTTATTCCACTACCATTCTGATTTTATCACAGTAGCTTTGTAATATACTTTCAAGTAGGGGATTGTGATACCTCCTGTCTTAGCTTTGTTGCCCAGAATTGCCTTTGATATACTAAGTCTCTTCTGGTTTCAGATGAATTTAAGGAATGATTTCTCTAGATCTGTGAGGTATGCTAATGGTATTTTGATTGGAATTGCATTAAATCTATATAATTATTTTCGGAGAATGGTCATTTTCACAGTTTATTCTTCCTATCCATAAACAGGAAATATTTTTATGTTTTCTGAAATCCTCTTTGATTCGCTTTTTCAGAGTAGATGTTTTACTTCCTTTCTTAGATTGATTATTAAGTATTTCATTTTTTTGGATGCTATAATAAACCGTGTGGTTTCTCTTATTTTTCTGTCAGTGAGTTTGTTGTTTGTGTGCAAGAATGCTATTGATTTTTTATTTTTTTATTTAAGAGAAAATAGATACAGAATATAGAAACAAAAATCAAAAAAGACAGACAAACAACAACAACAGAGCTGATATGATAACATTGTAGGTTTACACACTGAGGTGGTTGAAGTTTGACAGTAGTTACAATATTGCATATTGTTACCTTCATAGGGGTTGATCATATTGACAGATATAGACATGTAAGATTTATCAATTCAGGTATATTAACTTTTCTTTTTCAATAGCTATTGTATTTAGCAATACAGTTTTTAAACTGTCTTATTTATGCATATTTATAAATTTATGTCTTTTTCCTTTTCTCTTCCTTCCTTCCTTTCCCCTTAGAATACCTCTTGTTATCATTGAAATAACTACCCATAACATCAGGTCTAATATAATCAAGCGAAATAGTTCAGAGTGAAACCAATAAAGCATAAAAGAATGGTCATACATAAGAGAAACAAAAAACTAAAGAGATCAGCAAACAACAACAACATATCCGATACTGTAAAATTATAGGTTTAGGAATTTAGATGGTTGGAATTTTACAGTGGTTGCAACATTGTATATTGTTACCATTAAGGGGGCTGTTCAGATTGACAGGTAAAGACATGTAGAATTGATCTGGTCTTATGAATATCAACTGTTCTCCCTCACCAGTTAATGCATTTAGTAGTATAGACTTTTAAACTATCTTATGAGTACCCTTATATAAAACTATGTCTTTTTTTCCATAACTTCCTTCCTTGGCTCGCCTTATAATACCTCTTATTTTCTTCAAACTAAATGCCCTTACCAATTGGCCAAAAATAGTCAAACAAAATAGTACTGAATAAAACCAATAACAAATAAGGTAATGGAGGCAATACATAGTAACGCAACATTGATTTCTATAATGCCTCATGTTAGCTTCAAGTCAGTTGTCTATATCATCTGTTGTAACAAAATCATACTAAGACAGGTTAAAATCCCTCAGAACAGAGCAGCGAATAAGTAATACCTGGTTTTGAAGCAAGGTGATCGTATATCACTGAAGGCTACCCTTATAAATTTTATCTTTACAATAGCTGTCTTTGTCATCATTTATGATAAAGATAGGCTGGTCGAGGTAGAATAGGATTAAACTAAACAGCTCATTGAAAACAATACTGGACTTAAATCCCGTTAATGGATTATTCATTTGTCTGCCCTGCTCGGTGGCATCACTCTGTCGCTCTTTCTGGAGCAGTGTACTTCTTTATCTCTCTCTAGAATGTCCTTCAGTATTCTTTGTAGGGTTGGCTTGGTTGTCATAAATTCCTTTAGTTGTTCTTTGTCGTGGAAGTACCTTGTTTCTCTGTTGATTTTAAAAGATAATTTTGCAGGGTACATTAATCTGGGTTGGAAGTTATTTTCCTTCAGGGCTTGAAATATTTCACGCCAAGCTCTTCTTGACCTGATGATTTGTGTTGAGAAGTCTGTCATGATTCTGATGGGCCTTCCTTTGTAGGTAACCTTTCTCTTTTCTCTAATAGCTTTCAATATTATGTTTTTGTGTTGGATTTCTGAAATCTTGATTATTATATGTCTGGGTGTAGGCCTGTTTTGGTCAAGTTTAGCTGGAGTTCTATATGCTTCAGTTATCTGAAAGTCTCTTCCTGTTCCCAAGCTTGGAAAGTTTTCTGAAATTATTTCTGTAAATAGTCTTTTAATTTGATTTGTATTGACCCTTGCTTTTTCACTCACACCTTTTATTCGTAAGTTATGTTTCCTTGGGTTGTCTTGCAGCCGTTGCACTGCCACTTCCAGATTTCTTAGAAAGTCTCTCCTTTTTCTCTCCCAGGCTGCCATTCTTTCTTCCAGATATGAAAGTCTATTTTTAGTTTCCTTCAGGTGGTTCTGCCAACTTTTATTGGAGTCTTTGATATCCTGGTAGTCTCTCTGAATCTGATTAATGCATTCCAAGTCTTTATTTGTTTCATTCTCAATTTCCTTTTTTTTTCTATCCTCCAACTTTCCATCTGTGTTTCCTTTAGAGGCACTTAGTGATTCCCCTATTATGTATTTCATTTCAATTCTCAGTTGGACTAACAGTGCCACTTTAATTTCTTTCATAGCTTCATGGAGTTGTCTCCCCACTTCAGTTGTCATCTCCTCTGAGAGTTCAATTTTTGGACTCCCGACCATTTCTGTTTTAGTGTCCCCTGAATTGGTTCTGCTTGTATTGGAGTCCAGAGAGTGCCATCTACCTTTCCATCTTGGCATTTTCCTGGGCTCGCCAGTGAGCCTGTGTTGGTTCACTGCCTCTCCCAAGCCTGTTTCTGCTCCATGGATGTCTGGTGCAGTGTGTGGGGCCTCTGCCTGGGAACCTGTACTGGGCCATCTGCCAAACTTACCCTATCACCCCCAGGGCACCCGTGCAGATTCCACCAGGACCCTCCAGGGCCCAGTGTGAACAAGGAACTGTGCCTAACTAGGTGCAGTTCCAGTCTCAAGATGGATGCCTGTCCCTTGCTCTCCCTCGGGGGTGGGGGCAGGAGGCCACCGGGTTCACTCACTTTCCTGCTCGTGACCACCTCGCTCCACAATCGGCCGCTGCCTTTGCCATCCCCGCCGCAGCTGTAGCAATTCAACTGCGCATCACTAGCACTCCAGTCGCACCTGCTCAGTTCAGGTAGCAGTGCTAATTGGATTCGTCTCTGGTCAGAGGTTCTGCTGGTCTCCACCTTTGTTTATTTCATTTTTTTACTCTTTCCATGGGCTACAGTTCTTGTTTTAGATTCTTCTTGGGTCCATAGGACCCATCTCCCTCTTTTTTTCTTCACTCTGTTATTATATTATTTTATATTCCAGCATTTGGATGGTATATTCAAGGAGCCTCCCTATCATGGTGTTATCTGGATGGCTATCTTGCAGGAAGTCCTATTGATTGTTTAATACTGAACTTAAATTCAGCAACATTACTGAATTTGGTTATTACATCTAGAAATCTTCCAATGGAGTTTTGGGGGTCTTCCATGTAAACTAGCATATCATCTGCAAATAATGATAATTTAACTTCTTCCTTTCCTCTCCTTACTCTTTTTATTTCTTTCTCCTCTCTAATTACTCTGGCTAATGTTTCCAGAACTATATTGAATAGGAGTGGAGATAAAGGACAACCTTCCCTTGTTCCTGGTTTTAGGATGAAACATTTCAGTTTTTGTCCACTTAGTAAGATGTTGGCTGTTGGTTTATGATATATGGCTTTTATCAGGTTGAGATAGAGACCATATGTTCCAATTTTCTGTAGGGTTTTTATCATGAATGAGTGTTGGATTTTGTCAAAAGGTTTTCCTGAATCTATTGACATGATCATATGATTGTTGTCCTTGGCTCTGTTGATATGGTGCTTTACATTTATTGATTTGCATATGTTCAACCATCCCTGCATTCCTGGTATGAATCCCAGTTGATCATGGTGCATACTCTTCCTGATGACTTGCTGTGTTTTATTTGCCAGTATTTTATTGAGGATTTTTGCATCCATGTTCATGAGGGAGATTGGCCTGTAATTTTCTTTTTTGTTTGGGTCTTTCTCTGGTTTTGGTATGAGGGTAATAATTGCTTCCAGGAATGAGTTTTGGAAAATTTCTTTCCTTTCAGTTTCATTGAAGAGTTTGAGGAGTGTTGGAATTAAGTGTTCCCTAAATATCTTGTAGAATTCAGCAATGAATCCATCAGGACCTGGGCTTTTGTTTGTTGGTAAGGTTCTCATTACATTTTCAATTTCATTATCTGAAATTGGGTTACTCAGCGGTTTTACACCCTCTTGATTGAGCTTTGGTAGTTCATAGATTTCTAGGAATCTGTCTATTTCTTCTTTGTCATCGAATGTATTTGAGTAAAGGTTGATGATCTTCTGTATTTCCACAGGGTCTGTAGTGATTTCACCCTTTTTATTTCTTATTGCATGGATTTGAGTATTTTCTTTCCTCTATTTGATAAGGTTGGCTAGGGGCTTATCAATTTTATTTTTTCTTTAAAAAACCAACTCTTTGATTCATTAATTGTTTGTATTGTTTTCTTAGTTTCCTTTTTTAAATTTTTTTTATTTTAAAGATAGTAATATGCAACAAAACAGCAGAACAAAGTCAATCAAAACATAGCAGTTAAACTGGTACAGAACTTCAAAGAAAGATACTAGGAAAACAATAGCTACTATAGTAAATTTTGTTATTTTCAGAATAGTTGACCATTCCATCAGGTATAGTAAAATCAAACCAAAAACAAAACACAATAAAACCAATAAATCAGAATATGAAATAAAGCAAAAAAGTTAATCAGAATAAAGCAACACAATGAGAACAATATTGGGCCTCAAGACAAGACAGAAGGGAATCCTCCATATTTGCTGCACTGCATACTGTTGTCTTCCCAAGACATGCTCAGGCTGCCAGGTCCAGACCTGCAAAATCAATCAAACAATGCCAGCATTTAGTTACTTTATGTACCATAGTTGCTATCAACTTAGCCAGTCCTCTGAACCAGTAGGTTGCTTATGTGCGGGAGGATGTCCTTGATTCTCAGCTTGCACGCTGGTAGGCATATGGGAGGCACAGATCTTCCTCTTCCTGGAGTCCATGCCAGTTGCACACACTAACCAGGAAGGCAGGCTAGTTGTCTTCTGGTTGGAGTCTCCCTGCCTAACATGGCGGGTTCTCAGGAAGCACATCTCTTTCTCTTCCTGAAGTCTGTTCTGGTCACGTACACTCACTAGGAAGTCAGGCTAGTTGTCTCCTGATTGGAGCCTCCCTACCTAACATGGCGGGTACTCAGGAGGCACATCTCTCTCTTCCTGGAGTCCACACCAGTCACGCACACTCACCAGGAAGGCGGGCTAGTTGTCTTCTGGTTGGAGCTTCTCTGACCTGATGTGGTGGGTTCTTGAGAGACGCATCTCTTTCTCTTGTTTTCTTAGTTTCAATTGCACTATTTTCTGCTCTGATCATTATAATTTCCTCCCTTTTGGGGCTTTGGGCTTGACTTGCTCTTGTTTTCCTAGAAGTTTGAGGTGCAGGCTTAGGTTGATTATGTGTGCTCTTTCCATTTTTCTAATGTGGGTATTTAGTGATAGAAGTTTCCCTCTGAGGTCTGCTTTCATTGTGTCCCACAGGTTCCAGTAATTTGTATTTGCATTTTCATTCAGTTGTCAACATTGTCTAATTTCCTGTTTAATTTCTTCTGTGACCCATTGACGGTTTATGAGAGTGTTATTTAATTTCCATGTTTATCATGTTCTCATGTGGTTTTCTGCTGTTAATTTTCAATTTTATTGCACTGTAATCAGATAATATGCATGGAATTATTTCAATTCCTCCTTTGTATTTACTTAAGCATGTTCTGTGGGCTATGATCTATTTTAGAGAATGAGTCATGTACAGCAGACAAGAATATGTATTCTGATGTTGTTGGGTGTGAGACTCAGTACACATCTGCTAGGTCAATTTGTTCACAAGTTTGATTCAGTTCTGTTATTTCTTTGCTGATATTTTGTTTGGTTGATCTGTCTCTTTGTGACAATGGGATGTTATGGTCCCCCGTTACAATTGTATTATTGTTTATTTGGTTTTTCATGTCTATTAAGATTTATCTTACATAGTTGGGTGCTCCCATATTTGGTGCATATATATTTATGGTCATAGTCTCTTCCTCTTCAAGTTTTCCCCTAACAAGTATGTAGTGACCTTTCTGATCACTTTTGATCATTCTTGGTTTGAAGTGCACATTGCCTACAAGCAAAATAGCTACCCATGCTTTTTACTGGGTTCCTGTTGCATGTAGTTTTGTTTTCCATCCTTTTATTTTTAGTCTATGAATTTCCTTATGAGTTAAATGTGTTTCTTGTACATAGCATATTGATGGATTTTGTTTCTTAACTCACTCTTCAGTACTGTTTCTTTTTAATGGTGAGTTGAGACCATTTACATTGATTCATATACCTCAAAAATACTTACTTATCACTGTCATGGTATCTTTCTGTTGTTGTTTTTCTACTTTTTTTATTTAATTGTCTGTCCTGCTTATCGGTTTCCTTGGATTGTTGTTCTTGGGATTGCAGTTATGTTTGTCTCTTTGTAGATTGTCTTTTAATACTCTTTGTAGTGTTAGTTTGGTGGCTGTGAATTTCTTCAATTGTTCTTTTTCATGGAAGTATCTTATTTCACCATCAATTTTTAAAGATAGTTTTGCAGGATATATCATTCTGTGTTAAAAGTTGTTTTCTTTCAGGATTTGAAATGCTTCACTCCAAGCTGTTCTTGACTTGTAAATTTTTGTTGAGAAGTCTGCCATAATTCTGATAGGTTTTTCTTCATAGGTGATCTGTTTCTTTTCTTTCACAGCTTTTAGTATTCTGTTCTTGTGCTGAATTTCTGATATCCTAATTATTATATGTCTGAATGAAGATTTATTTTGGGTATGGTTAATTGGTGTTCTGTATTCCTCACTTATATGTATATCAACTCTCTTCCCATGTTTAGAAAATTTTCTGATATTATTTCTGCAAATAGTCTTCACAGGTCATTCATATTCCCTGCTTTTTTGTTGAAACCTATGAATCTTACATTGTTTCTCTTGGCATCATCTTGCAATTGTTGAATGGTTGTTTCCTGGTGTCTTGTTGTTTTTAAGAGATCTTTTCTTTCATGATCATAAGCTTCTATGATGTCTTCAAGGTCTGAGGGTCTATCTTCAGCTTTATTCAAGGGATTTTCCCAAATTTCAATGGCATTTTTAATTTCCTGTATATCCCTTTGAATCTGTTTCATTCGTTCTAATTCTGTCTTGTATTGTTCATTCAAAGTTTCCATCCTTTTCAAATGTGCTTCTATTTCTTTATCTTGATCTTTTTTAGATACACACAGCATTTGTTTCATAATGTTTGCCATTTCAATTTTTATCTGAGAGATTATTTCTGATCTGATTTGCTCTATACCTTCATGGAGTTGTTTCTTTACTTCAGTTGCTATCATTTCAGAAAGTTCAGGTGTACAATTTCTAGCATCATCCATTTCAGTGTCTCTTGGGTTTGTTCTCAGTGGGCTGGAGGACTGAGACTGCCTGTTGCTCTTTCGTTTTGTCATTTTCCTCTGGAACCTGTATAACTGGCCAGGCAGCCTCCAGATGAATTGCACTGGAATGCCACACTGGGTAGCGCTTCAATCCTCCAATATCCCTGTGGCTAGCCATGGCACTCCCACAAACTATGGTGCTGGATCCTTGTGCCCTGTGGCCTGTGAGTCCGGCCATGTGTTCCCCTGATGTATTTTGTTGGGTTGCTCTGGGATGCTGGGATGGGCAAAGCTTGTATCCTCCCTTCAGCTAGCAGGCTTACATGCCTGGAACTTGTCACTGGTGCCTTACCCCTGGCTATGTGGAGTTCAGTACCTCTAGGACCCAGGCAGCTAGGTGGAGCACACCTCAAAGTATGGCATCACCGTGACCTTGCATCTGGCTGTGAGGAGTTCAGAGCCTCTGGAGCATAGGTCCAGCCAGAGCGTAACTCTGATATATGGTGCCAGGGCCTTGCTGCTGGCTGAGTGGAGTTTGTAACCTCCAGGACCTGCTGCATGGCCACACCCATGAACTATGGAGCTGGGGCCTTTTGCTCTGATGGGCAGAGCTCAAATTCTCCAAGCCCCTTTGCCTATGCTGGCCACTCCCTTTTGAGTGACTCTGGGGCTCTGGCCTGTCCTGGGCTCTGTACCTCTGTGTTCTGTGAGGCTGGCCCTGTGTTCTTTGATGGTTTGTGCTGGAATCCTGGGCTTGGCAGAGCTCGAATCCTCTGTGCAGCTAGTGAGGACGTGCTCCTGGAGTGTGACACTGGGGCCTTATTCCTGGCTGGGTGGAGTTCAGAATCTCCAGGATCCAGGCAGCTAGCTGGAACATATCCCTGGAGTGTGACACCACTGGGACCTTGAGTATGGCTGTGAGGAGTTCAGAGTCACTGGAGCATGGGGCTAGCCAGATTGCATCTCCCACATAATTTTATCACTTATGTAGACTCCACTTGCTAATGCCTTTGTTTTTGTTTGTTTTTTTGCTTGTTTGCTTTGCTCAGGCTGAGCCCCAACCTCTTGCTCCTGGGTTGCTATGATTACACCTAAACATTTTTTTTTTTTTTTGCTGGCTGCAAATGCTGCAGCTATTTAATGTAAGAGTGGGTGTGCATCTGAGAAACTGTGGATGTTGGTGTTCTGTGTTGATTAAGGCTCAGAAAAGGTAAGCCATAACTCTCCATCAGTTTTGGGACAAAGGTGCAATTGCCACTGAGTGCCCCAGCCAGGGCACACAGCCTGTATTCCCCAATGCAGCTGACCCAACATAAAGCAGGCATTTGGGTTCCTCCCATTTCCCTTGCCTGGGCCAGGCTCCAGGATCAACCAAGCTCTTTGGTTTCTGCCCTGTGCTGCTGGATTACACCCATCAGCCCTACTCCCTCCTCCACCTAGGGCTCTATAAGAAGTGGTGAGAACAGCAGAAAACAGTTATCCCTGTTAAATAACACTTTAAAATTCTTTAGAGGTCCAGATAGATGTATGCTGGTTTGCTGTATCCTTAGCCTTGCTCTAAGCTGCTTTCTCACCTTCTCAGAAGTGTGTAAATTTACAGTTCCTTCTCCTGAAAACCAAGAATATGTATCATGAAAAAACTCAAGAAAATTAGCAAGCTGTGTGGTTTTAATAGGCATCTTTCTAACTTTAAGCAATGCTTTAACCATTTTACTATACAAAGAATGATCTTTAAATCCTTTTGCTTTCAATAATATAGTAAACATTATTGAAATTGTTGCTCTAGTGTGCCTGTTTTTGCCCCATGTTTTACACCAGATGAAATCAATATGCTTGTGTCCCTTTTGTTCACACAACGTGTGGTGTCCTCTTGCCTGCTTTATGTTGAGTTTCCTCATACTATGGTCCCTGTTTGGGAGACAGAATGCCCCGTTCAGTGCAACTCTTAAAACTTCAGAAGAAGGATGGTGGGGAATGAAGAAAAAAAGAACATGATTAGGATACAGAAACTTGAGATCGAGTGGAGCACCTTTTTCTGATGGGAGAAAAAGTCTGTTCAACTGTAGCACATTTATTTATAAAATTAGCAGAAGGCTGAGGTCAGGTGAAACCCCCTCTGATGGGAGAAAGGACTGCTCAACAACTGCAACACATTTATTTAAATGATGGACATATGAGGCTGTTTACAGAAAATCCAAGGAGAGAGTAATATTGAAACAGGAAGAACATCTAATTTTCAACAAAACATCATGCTTTGGTGGTTATACAGTGGAACAAGCACTGCCAACACTCATGGTCAGAAAAAAATCCATACCAAGTTATGTAATATTAAAGATTCCAGAAATACACCACAAGAAGATAATGTCAAAAGGTGTTACAGTAAAAAACCAAATCCCCTATAAAGGAAAACCCAGCAGAATAACAGCAGTCTTGGAGTGATTTTCAGCCCTAAAAGAAAACAACTTCTATCCCAGATCATTGTATCCTGCAAAAATACCTTTCACATTTGATGAAGAAATAAGGTACTTCCATGTTAAAGAACACCTGAAGGAATTCATGACCACCAAAAGTTCACTCCAAAAAGTTCTGAAGATATTCTAGAGAGAGACAATGAAGGCACTGATTCTAATAATCCTACTAGAATGAATCAATTCTTCAAGGAAAGCAATTTAATAGAAGAGAAAGGAAACCAACTGCAGGAAAATAATAAAACATCAACGATATGTCAATACCCATCATTTATAACCATAAATGTAAATGGTATCAATTCTCCAATATAAAGAAACAGATTAGCAGTATGAATCAAGAAAAATATCCAACAGAATGCTGCATACAAGAAACACATTTAACGCAAAACAAAATCAAGGACTGAAAGTTAAACGATGGAAAACAGCACTGTATATGAGAGGAACCTGCAAAAATGCAGTTGTTGCTGCTGTCTTTGCAGACCAAATGGATTTCTAGACAAGACTGATCAGAAGAGACAAAGGTCACAACATAACTGTAGAGAGAAAAATCCAAGAGAGAGATATGTCAATCATTAGTGTATATGCACTTAATACTGGTGCAGTCATCTATGTAAAACAAACACAGATAGGAAAAACCAGGTAATCTCTAACACAATTGTAATTCAAACCTCAACACTCCACTGTTAAAGTAGATTTATGATATTAAAAATTCAGTGAAAAAATATCAAAGTTGAACTGAACTTTTGAACAATTGGATTTACTAGATATCAATGCAGTGTTAAGCTCCACAAAAATCAGAAAACACATTCTTCTCAGCTGCATGGGGATGTTCTCTAAACTAGACCACATAGCAGTGCATAGACCATGCTTAAGTAAATGCTAAGGAATTGAAATTATCATATGCATATTATCAGACCATAGTGAAATGAAACTGGAAATTAATGGCAACAGAAACCACAAATACATCATAAACACAGGGAAACTAAATAATAACCTCCTGAACAAACAAGTCAAAGATAAAATTAGTTTCTGCAATTAAATTTTAATACTGATACAACATATCAGAACTTATAGGATGAAATGAAAGGAGTTCTACAAGGAATTTATAGCAGTAAATTTCATCATAAAAAAACAGAAAAAGTTCAAATAAACAACTTAATGTTGAACCACAAACTTCTGAAAAGAACATGTTAAACCCAAACCTCATATGAGGAAGAAAATTATAAGATAAGAGTAGAAATTAGTGCATTTAAAATGAATTAACATTACAAAGAATCAATGAATTGATGCATTTTTACTTTGAAAAAGTAAATAAAATAGACATACACTTAGCCAGCATCACAAAAAGGAAAGGAAAGACAGAAATCTGGAATTAGGTGGAAAGCAAGAAATCAGAACAGAGCCTGTAGAAATCCAGGACGTCATCATTATTTTCTTTCAACCTCTACTGAACTGTGATGGGAAATTCAGGATAAAAATGGCTAGATTCTTTGATACAAATCAATTATCAATGCTGAATCAAGAATATATATAAAAATTCTAAGCAATCAATTATCAATCAATAAAATTGAATCATAATTTTGAAAAACACTACCAACAAATAAAAACTCATGTCCTGAGAGATTAACTGCTGAATTCTACAGGGACTTTAGAAAAGATCTAATGCCACTACCCCTCAGAGTCTTTAATGATACAGAAAGGGAAGCCACATCACAAAAGTCATCCCTAGAAGCAGGCATTACCCTAATACCAATACCAGAGAAGGACCCAACCAAAAAGTAGAACTACAAGCCAATCTCTTTAATGAACATAAATGCAAAAGTCCTCAATAAGATATTGTCAAATAAATTGCACCAAATCTTCAAAAACATTACACACCATGACCAAGTCAAATTCACCCCATGGAAACATGTATGATTGAACATGCATAAATCCATAAATGTAATACATCATATTAACAAAATCATAGATGAAAACCGTATGATCATCTGAATAAATTCAGGAAAAGTATTTGACAAGTCCAACACACATTCACAATAAAAATTCTAAAGAAAATTGGAACAGAATGTCCTTATCCAAATCATATAAAAGCTCTCCATGAAAAATCAACAGCCAGATCATAATAAATGTCAAAAAATGAATATATTTCCTCTAAAATCTGCAACCAGACCAGTACATTTACTACCACCACTTCCATTCAGTATAGTTCTAGAAACATCAGGTAGAGTAATTAGAAAAGGAAATTAAGAAAGTAAAGGAAAGATGATAGGGAAAGAAGTAGTTAAATTATCATTATTTGCTGATGACATGTCATTATTTGTATCTAGTTGTTACCTCAAAACCTCATGAAGTCATAGGACTTTATCAGAGGTGGCTGAGTATAAAGTGTGCTATGCTGGAACTATGGATATGTGATTAATAAATCAGCCCATTGGTTTGCATAGTTCTGGCTAAGATTAAGGGTGGGAGTGCTATACAGGCCATAGAGAGGGTAGCCTGCATACAAAATAAGAGACAGAGAGTGTCTTGTCTTCATGACCCCAGCTTTATTGCTTTTGCTGTCTTCCACCACCATGAACTGTTGCCCCTCTGCCATGTGCCAGCCTGTGTCAAAGCCAATGAATTATGAACTGAAACCTCTACAGGTTGTAATCTAAATAAACTTCCACTCTTTAAATTTGGGTGCCAGGTATTTTGTCTCAGCAATGAAAAAAGTAACCAAGATAGAATTTTGTACAAGGAGTGAGGTTATTGCTGTGCCTCTATCTGACCATGTGGTTAAGAAGCCTTTGGGAATGGCTTGTGGGAAGTGTTTGGAAATATTCAGAAATACCAGCTGAAAAAGGACAGCTGGAAATCCTTAGGCTGTACCATATGAGAGATTATGGTCAGGCTTCAGAGCAGAAGTTTGACAGAAGTCCTGCCCAGGAGTTTGACAGGAGACCAAGATCTGGAGGTTTCTTCTCCAGAACTGGCTATTGGACTCCAGAACTGTGTGCTATGGTTTGTCAGAAAACACTTTGGTCATATCCAGAGGCTTTGCCTGAGACTGCAACTAAGGCCTGCAGACTAATTAAACTTGCAGAAGAAATTTCATTGCAGTCTAATGTTGAGGCCATGGTATGCCTACAATTGGGGGATTTTAGCCAGATCTACATTGAGAATCAAGAGCAAAGACCACAGCAGAATGATTTAAACTGTTTTGAGTTTGGCCAAAAAGGAAGCTTCATTAGAACTGTGGATCAAAATGATAGAGTCAAGATCACGATTTCTGAGAAGAATCAGGTGACTAGAAAACCAGGACACAATTAAGGCAGCCTTCCGGTGGCCTGTGTGAGTAGCGTGGACCCAAGGAGGAGAAAGAAATGGGTTTCTTGGGAGCCCGCCCAGCCAGGCCTGAGCACCTCCAACCAAGACACAAGTAAGACAGCCTTTTCTGGGGGCCTGCATGAGCAGCGTGGACCCCAGGAGGAGAAAGAAATGGGCTTCTTGGGAGCCCACTCAGCCAGACCTGAGCACCTCCAACCAAGACACAAGTAAGACAGCCTTTTCCAGGGGCCTGTGTGAGCAGTGTGGACCCCAGGAGGAGAAAGAAATGGGCTTCTTGGAAGCCCACCCAGCCAGGCCTGAGTGCCTCCAACCAGGACACAAGTAAGACAGCCTTTTCTGGGGGCCTGTGCAAGTGGCATGGACCCCAGGAGGAGAAAGAAATGGGTTTCATGGGAGCCTGCCAAGCCAGGCCTGAGTGCCTCCAACCAGGCCACAAATAAGACAGCCTTCCAGGGCCTGTGTGAGTGGCATGGACCCCAGGAGGAGAAACATGCACCATCCCCACTCCCTGTTCACCTACTGGCACGTGGGCTAAGAATCAAGGACAAAGCCCCCCCTCCCCATAAAGCAACCTGCTAGTTTGGAGGTCTGACTACATTGATAGCAACTAAGTAAGGTACATAAAACAAACAAATGCTAGTGTTGTTTTGTTCATTTTGTAGGCCTGGGGCTGGCAGCCTGAGCATCTCTTTGGAAGATG
>RJWM01013400.1:0-53467 GCA_004363535.1 Dasyprocta punctata
ACACACATACCTTCCAGTATACTTTAATCTTTAAATTACACATAATACCTACTATACTGTAAATGCTATGTAAATAGTTGCTACACCATGTCTTCTAGGGACTAATGAGAATGAAAAAGTCTATATGTGTTTGCAATAGACATATTTTTAAATTATTTTTGTTCTGCAGTTGATTGAATTCATGGATATAGATACTTGTGCTGTGGAGGTATGACTGTGTTTTTATGTAGCTTAGTGCACTGTATTTTGCTAATTTATTTAATAATATAGAATTCAAATTGACTAACTTTCTGTATAGTTCATTTGTGCAATAGTATTTATAAAATTCACCGTGTTAGACATAATCTTCCTTTTAAGTCCCACTGACTGATATAAGACACAATAAAAACTTCAAAAAATTCTCTGTACTCCAAGTCTATGTGGTGTTTCTTCACTGGAAGAGAAGTTGTGTATTGGTTTAGTGATACTGCTGAAATACGAGAGTAGGTATGATAAGAAGGTGCTCCCAGTTCTGCAATGCTTGTGTGCAAATCTCCAGTTTGACAATGTCAGCTTTCTCTACATCTTGTAGGGTTGAGGGGTTTACATTAGCTGAAGTAACAAAAAGAGCCCAAAAGAGAAGGTTAAAAAATATAAATGTCACCGGGCGCAGTGGCGCACGCCTTTAATCCCAGAACTCGGAAGGCTGAGGTAGGTGGAGCGTTGTGAGTTCGAGGCCGGCTTGGGCTACAACGCGTGCACAAGGCTGGTCCAAGCTACACAATACGACCCTGCCTCAAAAAACCAGGACTGGGAGTTTGGCTCAGTGACTTAAGCGCCTGTCTGACAGGCGTGAGGTTGTGAGTTCGATCTCCGGTGCTGAAAAAAAAAAAAAAAAAAATATATATATATATATATATATATATATATATATATATATATATATCTTGTATTAAGCTTTGAATGACCTCATCTTTAAGATGAAAATTACAACACTAATCTTGCAAAGTTATAAAGTACAATGTGAGTGGTGCAGGAAGAAATTCTTAGGATCACAAAAAAAAAAAAAGAAAAGAAAAGAAGGAAAGAAAGAAATCAGAGATATGCTTGCAATTTTAAGATTCTAGCAGTTTAAGGTTCCAGCCAAGAAGTGACCACTTCTGTTCACAAACCATTTTACTTAGTTAGAGGGCCTCAAGGCCAGACAGCAAGTCCTTAGCTATGACCCTATTGCTATGAAACTCTACAAACCTTCTTGCTATGATTTGAATGTTTATGGCCTCACCTCCAAATCACATATTGAAACCTAATGATCAAGTCTATTGATATCAGGAAATGAAGTTTTGTGGTGGGTGGTTGAATCCTGAAAGTCCCCATAGCCTTATAAAACAGGATTGATTGATGATTGACTGAGCTTGTTTTCTCTTTTTGTTATGTGAGGGTGCACAGGAAAACACTTTTTATAACTGGAAGGTAAGTTCTCACCAGACATCGTTCTGCTAGTGCCTCAGTGCCTTGCTTTTAGCCTTTGTAGCCTTTAGAACTTGGAATATAAATTTCTATTTTTTATAAATCATCTAGTTTATGGTATTTTCTTACAAATCCCTTACTGGACTAAGATAACCCTGCATTTTGTTGAAAGTAAGTGAAGGTTAATAGGAACTTCTATGTCTAAGTAAAAACCACCTTTACTTTTATGATGTTGCAATGTCTAATATTACTCTTAACTTTAATACATATGTTTCAGATCATAGACAGTTCCCATATCATTTTTCTACTTTCTAGTAATGTGATGTTGGAAAAGTTACTTTTGAATCTCAACTATCTTGTCTTCAAAATGAGGATAAAATGATTCAGAGTTATAGAACACAGTAAAACATATATAAAAGCAGTTGGGTGTTGGCTGGTGCATAGTGTTCATCTAGAACATTTGAGCTATTGTAACTATGGTTATAAGTTTTGTTGCAATTTTAATTGGCAGAGGCATAGTAAGTATGACAATTGCTATTGTTAGAGTGGACTTGAAACCTAGATTCCCACATGAGTAAGATCCAGGAAAGGAACTCTTGCTTTTCAAGGAACTCTTGCTTTTTCTGTGTCTCTACCTGATTGCTTCTGATGCCATTTCTCAGCATGTTAAACAAATCTGCAGTGTGATACATTGGATTTTGCCAACATGATCCATCTTGGGCCCTGCCTGTCTCATCCTTAGAATCTGATTTCTGCCAGTAATGAACCTCCCAAATGTACCCCTATTCAATGGTGTTAAACATGCCCAGTGTAAGCCATATAATTTCCTGCCAACTGTTCAGTTGAACCCAGTTGTAACTAAAAGAATTTCTTTTTGCAAAGCTCTGAGGTCTTGTCTTAGTTCCTGAACAGCACATGGAGTTCTATGGTCAGAGACAGACCAAGGCGGGTGTTGTAGTGACTGTACAGTGTACCTACAGACAGCCTCACAGACCTGCTGAACTCAGACAGACTCTATGCATTGCACTCACATGAGCTGGAGAATTAACAGACTCCAGCAAAAGGTGGGTCAATTGTAGATTGTGTTTCACACCAGAAAAGTGAATAAGAGGATGAGTGATTTGTGTAACCTACACAAATGACTGGTGCTTTATTGCCATCATTCAAATCTTCCTAATCTTGCACAAGAATCTTTCTCTGGCACATCGTAAGTGAAAACATAGTGAGAAGGGAAACCTGGAAATTGTAGTTTCTTCTCCCCCAGATGATAGAATACACTGTGTCCTCAGGTGCATCTTTTCTCCATGCTTTCAAATCTGTACGCATAGAGAACACATAGCCCTCACATCTCTCTATATTTCCTGTCTTTCTTCTCTGCACACATTTTTAAAACATTTCTACTTATGTAGCTCTTTGTGATTGTTGCTATGGGACCTTTTGTATATGATTCTGTGCCTTTTTCTTCCTATATATTCAATTCTTGGACTCTTACTTGTTTGATTACCTTACTCTCTTTTCCTGCTTTATGAATAAGGGACTAAATGGCTTTTTAAAGTTTTTTTTTTCAATTTAGAGCACGTATTTTTATGGCATCTTCTAACTTTCAAGCATGTGATAAGTCAATTTAGATTTCTTTCCCTTAATAAATAATAAAGAAAAGTTTTTAAGAAGTTGTGTGGTTCTGTATTAATATTTTCTGTGAGTCAATGCCTGGTAGAAATGAAGTCTTTTGTGGGCTAATCAGTATTTGTTGAAAATAGGCCAGATTCTAATAAGTGCCTCAGGGTACTGGGGCAGCTGCCATGCATCAGCTCTTGTCATTGGGCAGCATTTGACTGGCACTCTATCTAGTTTGTAAAAAGTGTATCACCTCATTTCCTTGTTTTGCATTTTCCAGGTTTATGAATGTCAGAGTAGGTAGTCACGTCTAAAATGAGAGTATCAATAAAGCATTCTTTTCCAAATTCTTTTTCTAGAGGCTATTTAAACCATCATTCTATTTTAGTAATTATCAAATTGCAAAACATAAAATTGTCCATACAGTTGCTATTATTATATTGTCACACTTCATGTGAACTAGATGAATAGGAGATTGTTCTTCTGTAGTCTAAATGCATAGGAATTTGAGTGTGGAGAAAGAATAATTTGAAAGCGCTTGGCACTGACCAGTATGGTGCTAAAGTTATTAGCCAATGGGGAGGACCAGATTTGTTGGAGACTAGTAGAGGGAAGTGTGTACTTAGATACAAAAAAATAAAAATAAAAAAACTGGAGGTAAGCAAAACAGAGAATATAGACAAACTGTGCTTCTCAGTTTCTCTAAAGCAGGCACTGTACTGATGTTTATCTTCTAAACCACTCGAATCTGGAACTTGTCATTAAAGGTATCTAGGCCCTTCCTGATTAAGATCTGACTCTCTACTCATTCAGGGTGATGGAGAACTTAGCTTGAATGGTGGGCCATTCATAACAGCTGGGCTTTGTTCTTTGTGGTCATACCTCACCCACACTGCAAGCACATATCCACTTATGAACCTGGATTGGAAAATAGGAATTATGATAATATTGATTCCTATCTTTGGGGTAGAATTATAGAATTTACAATTCTTTCATATACATTATCTCAGGATGAATAGTCTATGAATAAGAACCAATGACCACAATAAGAAGGAAATGTGGAGACAATGGATAGGAAAAAAAAAATAAAACTAGACAATAGATAAGGAAGAACTGCCTGAAGGTGGGGACTAACAAAAAGTAAGAAAACAAGAATGGCAGTTAACTGGTGAATTTGGTGCCTTATCACTCATCTACTTGAGTGAAGATGGATGTTTTCTGTAAACGCCCCTGGTGTCTTAAAAAAAGACTTAGCAGATTAAGTGTAAATTGCTAATGTGGAAGTTGTTAATATGTTGTCACCCTCTCCTGTGGACCACAGTGGGGAATTTTCTTGAGATTTCAAAGAATCTAAACTTCAAAATCTGTTAAGATTTGGGAAAAAATAAAGGGAATATTTCAGAAGAGTACAGAAGTATAGAATGATTTACTACATCAATGTGCATTGTAGCTCAAAAATACACCTCAAGTCTCTCAGGGATGAAACTCCAACCAAAGTCCACATGTGCACAATACAGCATTTTGTTCATGCAGAACAGAATCTGACAATTAAAGTCATTCAGGATTCTGGACTTTGTTGAGGGAGAGCAGGGATGGGCAACTAATTGCAGCAGCCTTGCCAAGGGATCTGATAAGTCAAACCCAGAAAAGTTTGAACAGACCTCACTAGCATGATAACTAAAGAATACAAACTGGACTGGTTTGTTAAACTGATCAGATACCACTTAGTAGCTCCCTACCTTAGCCCTGGAAGACTGACATCAAAGTGAAGTATAAATGGATCCTTTCCTTCTCCAAGAATTGGCATCACTTAATTCTCATATACTCTGAATGTCTTTTATCTGGTTTGTGGTAATTTTCTCATGCCTAGGAAGATTTTAGTCCCAGTGATGTAGTTACTCTCTCTTCTGTAGAGTTTCCATATTCATGGCTCTTAACACCAGGGTCTCGCTCCAGGCAGACTTGACAAACAGAACTGCGGTATTCTGAAAAATGGGCTTCATAAGACTCTTTAGACTTGTTATGATCTTTTTTATAGTATAATTTTCTATGATGCAAGACAGAAAAACAAAAAAGAAAACAAAAATACATGTTTTCTTTTCCAACATTACCCCTGATTATAGGCATCATAACTGGGTTGTGGTTCTTCATCTTCAACACGTGGCAGTGATGCTGGACTGTCTCCGAGTCTATTTCAGTTAAATGTTTAATGCCCTCTCTAAGAATCCATGACTTTTTTTTGGATATTAAGTACATGTATCTTTCTTCTAAAATACTAGCAGAATTTTGGAGACTTTCAATACGTGAAGATGGAACTTTATTAAAATACAACAGATTTGAAAAAGCTTTGAACATCTCTTTTGCAACAAGTCAATAAGTCCCTCTGAGAAAAAATCTAGTTAATAAGAAAAGGAAGAAAGATTTAGAGAAGATACAGAAAACATGCAAGTTATGGTGTGCAGACTAAATCCTCTGTCATGGCTGAAATTTTCTGGGTCCAGGGTATGTGGTAACGTGTTTGGATACCCCTTAGTGATGAATCTTGGGTATCAAAAGACTCAGTCCAGAAAATAAATCACCTTTTTCACTAGTGGGGTGGAGTGAAAATGCTGTTAGGGACAAGCGGGTACAAATAGTTCTTTAGTAAAAATATCCCAAAAGGGCTTTCTGAGTGCACACCAAATTTATATGGAATTGCTAAGGTCAAATGCAAAAGAAGTTTATAATGAGTTTCACAACAATCAATAAGATGCCCTTGTTGTGGGCCAGGAGGAGAACCAAGAAGCCAACATGTGCCTTCCCGTGAGCCAGCCAGCACAGTCAGCAGGGAGAAAAGACAAACCCTCCCCAAAGCAACCAGCTGGTTTGAAGGAACACAGACTGAGGTGATAGCAATTAAAGTAAAAAAACTTAATGCTTGTACTATTTGATTGACTTTGCAGGCCTAAAGTCAGTAATCTGAACATCTATTTAGAGGATAACAATATGCAATATAGCAACTATGGGGAGTCTCCTTCTGTCTTGTTTTTGAAATCCAATATTGTTCTCGCTGTTTGTTTTGCTCTGTTTTATTGTTTTGTTTTATTCCCTTTAAAATAAAAATAGAGTATGGATAAGGTGCCCTTAATTCTTTTGGTATCTTTTGTAGTGCCTTCATACATGTCTTGATTGAATCATTTGTATAAGTGAAATTTCTTTACTTAAAACAATAGAAAGATTTTAAAAAGTTAGCGCCATTACTTTTTCATCATTTTCTTATCTTTATGATGTTAAAGAACAGCATAAAATCTATTTGAAACTGGTATAACTCTTGGGACTAATCATTATTTCACAGAGAAGCCTTAAGTTCTGTATACATGCTCACTCTTGTATAGTTTAGGGAAAACACAGAAGTTCTGTAGGTAAACTTCTGAGGGCTTTTTTGCTTCTTTTTTGCCATCTAATTCACAATGATATTTGTATTATTTTTTCTCAAACCATGCTCATTATATTTTGAAAAGTAGCAAATATAGTTTCAAAAATCATATTGCTAATAGTTTCATAACTAGAGACCTCTGATGTTCACATTCTGATACATGTCCTTCTAGTTGTTTTCCTTGGCACTGTAAATCACAGAACATTTAATTATCAATTTTTTTAAATTTAAAAATATGCATGATTCACATTTCTCTTTATTAAAGACTTGTTTTAATAAAGCAAAGAACAAATTCTTAGTTTTTGAAAAGTAAACTTGCCTTTGCTGTTTCTAATATTTTCAGCTTTGCCTTCATGACTGCCTCGTTCTGAGTTTTTCACATAATGATGTTAAGCTTATGCCCTTCTGATTACACCATTTTCCCATTATACTGAACCTATTTTTGTTCCTGAAATTTTTCAAGCCTTTGAATTTTCACCTAGAATGTCGTTGTGTTTTCTCAAACATTTTTGTAAAGGTTTTAGATTCATTGTTTAGACTTTAGTGTCTTCCTTCTGAGCCCACTGCCCAAGCCCCTCCAAGACTTTTAAGTCCCATTTTCATCTTTTGATAAAATTTCCAAGAATAATTATTGTAATAGGGGATCCTGCATTTACTGTTTGTATTACCTAACTTATTGCAACAATACTCTTTATCTTATCTCTGATAGCTCCACCACTAGGCCAATTCAGTGAAGGAACGTTATATGTTGTTATTTTATCTGCTTTATCACCAGATATAGTCCACTTGGGAAGGAATATTTGTTGAATACATAAAGATCTGGGCCAGAGAGTATCAGAGAATGATAAACACTTCAATTTTGGAGAGAACTTTCTAGACACAGATGATTAAGTTTCTACCAAGTTGTAAGTTCTAGAATAAACAGAAGAATGTGTGTTCCATGTTAATGAGAGACAAGCCTTTGTTTGTGTATACTCAAGGATCTGAACAAGTAAGGATTTGGTGCCCAGTTATAAGTAGACCATTTATTGAAAGAGTAAGTGGCATATGCCTTATTTACTTGTAGCCAGACATATTTAATGTAATATCGTGCCCTTTATTGCCTTAGAGACTTAGGTGGAAATTCAATAGTTACTCATTATTAATCTTGCCAATTACAATAATTGTATTATGTGAGTTTCTAAGACATTAAGAATGTCAACAGGGCCAGGGATACAGCTCAGTGGCACAGTGCCTGCCTGGCAAGCGTGAGGTTGTGAGTTCAATCCCCAGTACCAAAAAAAAAAAAAAACAGATAAATACAAGTGCATTTTCAGATGAGTATAGAATGTCTCTAGCAACAGCATTCAGGTACAATGAATATTTTTGTGAATGTATTACTAGAAATATGTACTGGCATAGAAAAAAGTAGATGATTTGCTGTGCTTGTATTAGTCAGCTTTCTATCACTGTGACAAAGTTCCAGAGATAATCGAAGTGTAAGGAGGAAGAATTTATTTTGGTTTGTGGTTTCAGGTGGCAAAAGTACCTGGCAGAAAATTTACCTCATGACAACGAGATAGCAAAGAGAAAAAGGAAGGAGCTAGATTTCCCATATCCCTTTCAAATTCCTTCCACTAGGCTCAGTATTTTAAGTTTCACTATAGTGACATAGGCTAGGGACAAAACCCTTACCCAGGGACTTTAGGAGAAATTTCAGATCTAAACTGGAGCATATTAATGGTAGCTGTACTGATATTCTTCAGGAGACAATGAAACATTATTCAGAGTACTTTGCATAGAAGAAGCTTATTTACAAATATTCTTTGCTCATTTCAAGTTCTTGGTCTTGTTCTCAGTTTCTTTGCACCTTTGAATTTTTTTTTGCTCTCTAATATCCTATTTTTTCATGATGTTTTTTCTTTCCTGTTGATATTCATCTATTATTTCACCTTTTTCCAAAGAATAGTTGTGGAAAGTTCTCAAAGCAGCAAATACATCTCCCTAGCTCTACTGAGACTTTATTAGAACATTTACATGAAGAGACACAGATTTATGGTAGTGATGTTTTTAATAACTTCCAGGAAGATTGGATATGGGTCATGAAATCAAGATTACAGATAAGAGAAGGGTGATGTTTTCTCTGGGATTTTTCATGAGGAAGAACCTGAACCAAAAGTTTACGTTCAAATACTTTATTTGAAAATGAGACCTAAGAAGGTAGAAAGAAAATTAAACAAGAAAGGAGAGAGGGAGAAACAGGTCAAAGATGCATTATGAAATTTTTCACTGCTATAGAAGCCATGTTTGAATCTCCAGGGTCTGGTTACAAAGGCGTACAGAGTACCTATCAAGACTAACAATGTAGGAGAATAAAAAAAAAATCAAAGTCATTGATTTCCAGTACTTACTAGCCATGGATTCACCCCTTTGGAGGAGAGTTTTCTGGCATATTCAAGTTGCACAGTTGTGAATGCCAATGAGA
This sequence comes from Dasyprocta punctata, assembly GCA_004363535.1. Taxonomy (NCBI): domain Eukaryota; kingdom Metazoa; phylum Chordata; class Mammalia; order Rodentia; family Dasyproctidae; genus Dasyprocta; species Dasyprocta punctata. The sequence goes on from RJWM01013400.1 coordinate 8,946, forward strand.
CTTCCAAAATATCCACCCCCAACATCAGTAGGGGAGCTCCTTGGCAGAAAGTAAGTGATGTACGGTTTAGACCTGAGATGAGTCACTGTCAGATTATACCTCTGTAAAGCTAGGTGGCAAGAATACAAGATAAAAAATATACAAAAAACCTAAGAGTAAATAAATATGCAAAATATAGGACAAAGTGTACCACCCAAAAGATTAAAGATGCAAGACAGGGGTAAAGACAGAATAATTAGGCAGGTGTGTGACTTTTTACAAAGAGGTCTTGCAAATTTAGACCCTTAAACTATGAAATAAGAGTTGTTCTAGTTTATTTCCCCTAAGACTGACTGGAATTGAAATGATCTAGTGGTTGTTATAAGTATTAATGCCTAAATCTCACCAGTAGACATTCAGATTTTATTTATCCCATTTAGCACTGAGACTTTTTTAAAAAATCTCCTAAGCAATTATAATATGCAGACAAGGTTGAAAATCACTTGTGCAGAATCTCAAAGGACTTACTACATTCTAGTATGCTATGATTGATTCTTCATGTTGTTTTTGGAAATTATAAAAAAATATTGTTCAAAATGTTTTTAAGGCAGACATGCTTTATAATAACTTTAAAACCCAGTAAACTTTTAATTGTATTTCTTTATCTGAGAACATTATCATAGATACTGACCAGATCTTTATGGCTTCCTCAATTTTAGCTGGACTGTAAATTAAATTAATTGCTTCAATTGGCCTTTGATTAATATGTTATGCTTCTTAAGAATAAATATGTTGCAATTTCTATTGACTGTATAGTCTGATTCTTCTGAACATCTGCCTGGTGGTGTTCTTGCCAAATTCTTTGGAGGAATTGCTAACTGGAAATTATTTTTTTTTCCTATTTTGCAATAATTGGGCTGATTTTTAGTCATTCATCTACAAAAATGCAAAATATGGAATAGATATATGATTTTTAAAATTAAAAACATAGATAAGGTATAAAAGAGAAATACACCAAAATGTGCCCTTGTACCTATTATACATGCCAGAAAACAACTTTTCATCACACCAAGATCTCTGTCAACGAATATGCTCTTTCATTCTAATCTCTTCCATTGATATCTCTGAAGGTGGTCAACATCTTTAATGTTGTATTTATCATTCTCTTTCTTTTATTACTTGTTTTTACACACCAGATAAAACTATGTGATGTATAGCTTCATTATGTATATTTTAAAAGTTTATATAAAGTCATATTCTTGCAATTTTCTTCAAGTAGTTTTTTAGGCTTAGATTCACTGGAGATTGACAGATTTTTGCTCACGTGAATCTTCCAAGTCATCGTGACAGAGGTTCAACATGGTGAGGAGACCACAAAAGATACCCTATCAGACTTCTTATTCCTGACCCAAAACAGACTTCCCACCTTCCTTTCCCGCGCATGCCAAAGACCTTCCAATCCCCAGATGAAATGCTATCCTGCTCCACCATCACCAGCTGGCTTAGCTCCATCCCATGAGAACTAATATCAGCTGCCTCCAGCCCTTTGTCTGCCCGGAGAGTCCCTGCACTTCTTTTGCAGCTCTCCCGTGCTCTCATTAAAGGCCTCTCTAATCTGTCTTTTCTCTCATTTTCTCTGTGCCACCTCATATTGAGTGTGAAAAATACTCAGTCAGACATTAGTTTTGCTCTGACTAAAAATCACTTACTTTTACAGTCTCATAACATCTATAGCTGGACTAAACTACCATTTATCTATTTGTATAGGTTAGCAAGATAAAATACAGTAACAAATCATTCTAAAGCATTTAGTGGCTTATTTCTTGTTCACACAATGTCTGATGCAGGTGTACTGTGTTGGACAGCTCTCCTACTTGATTCTTTTCCAAGCAGAGAACTCAGTGATCTGGGTTCTCCCATTGTTTCCATCCTTCATCCTCCAGTGTGGATTGCTGTGAGAAGACAGAAATGAGAGAACATGTGTGGCATGTGCGTAACTTACTGAAGAAGAAAAAATAGAGGTCTGGGAAGGGAGAAGAAAAGGTGAGGAAGAGTGGGAAAAGGAGCAGGAGAGGAAAAAAGAAAAAGAGAAGGGAGAACAGCAATGAGGCATTTACAATCATTATGAAAGTGTTTGCATAATTTTCCCACATTTTGGAATCAATTATGTGGCCCCACTTACATGGCAAATTGATTGGAAACTATAGTCCTCCTATATGTTCAGTAGAAAGATAAAATGACTTGGAAAACATGGCATTCTATGGTCTATCATAATATTTTGACAAAAATTTAAATTATTTTTCTTTTTCTTTGCTACAAAATGTGATGTTTTTGACATTCTTTATGGATCCCAATGGATATTTGTAAGAATTTCTCTAGCATGATGATTTGGGAACATTTTTTTTTACCATATCTCTGCAAGTGAGACGAATTTTACCTCTTCACACAATCTATAAATATGCACACATAAAATTTAAAAGTGAAAGAGAGTTTTCACTGAGAAATATTTGCTTACTTTTTTCAGAATATTTTAATGGCTTTTAATATCAGAGTACAAAACAATTCATTGATAGAATTTGTAAATAACCTTTAAGAGATTGCCAATTATTTCAGACTTAGTATGATATTCAAGATACAATTATTTCAAAAGCCTATTAAAATTACTCATTCCTTTCCAATCACAAATTAGTATGATTTTCTTCATATTTTCCCCAAAACAAATCAAATAAATTGACTAGAGAAGGTATGAAAATACTGATATTTTCAGTTAAGTCAGACAAATAGACCTGGGAAAAAATGTGTCTCACTTTTTTCTTTTGACTATTTTTTGGTTTATTTAATTAATTTATTTAAAAATTAATGAATTAAAATGTACATACTTATGGTTTGTCAAATGATATATATGATCAAATGTAAACAATAAACATGTGTGTTGAAAATTGCTCGGAGTGTGGATATTTAAGTGTTCTGACCACAAAATAGTAATCAGCATATGAAAAAACACATGCGTTAATTAACCATTATTTTGAGTCACTTTTACCAATTTATAGCTCTCAGCCTGTTGTTTCTTTAAACAAAAGGGATAGAAATGATACAGAATTTCAAAAAAATAGTAGGAAATTTACAGTGGCTTATGCATTGCATATTGTTATCTTAGAAGTAGTTGTGCAGATTACAAGATTCAGGCATAAATAATAATCAAACAATCAAACAATGAAAGCACAAATTGTTATTTTTGATGAACCTACAGAGAGTAGTAGTATAGTTATCTAGCTTGAATATATACCCACACATATATATGTATACATATATATGTATATAATCTTTTCCCTTGTTCCTTTTCTCCTTCCCCCAACCCAGTTATTCTCTCCTTTTGAGTACTTTCTTTCCCTTTCATTTTCATCATATCTATTATACTTTTTGGTACTCTTTCAGTTTTTTTAACACTAGGGAGACAATACAATATTGACATATGTGAGTTTGATTTATTTCACTTATGAGTATGGTCTCAAATTGCATCCATTTACCCATAAGAACCTCAATTTTATCATTCTTTATAGGTGAATAGTACTACATTGTATAAAAATACCGCATCCTTTTTTTATCCTTTCTGTTGTTGATGAGCATCGAGTTGTTTCCAAGATTTAGCTATTACAAATTGTGCTGCTATAAACGTGGGTGCAGTGTCCCATTCCATCTAGCTATTCCCCTTCTAGGTATTTTTCCAGAAGAATTGAAAACATTATGTTGTTTCAATCTTGTGCAAACTTTACTACTATCTCTTGAGTAGAAAGAACTCCAAAGGGAATTATTCAGGTGTTACCTCTCTTCTTTTAAGATGCATTAAATTTTTCTATTTATAAATTTCACTTGAAACATATCTCGCTTATTTCAAGAAATTGGTTTTGCCATGTTTCTTATTTCCCCAACTTTGTCTGATTTCTTCCCAAATTCAGTTCTGAACATGAACCAACCAATGGAAATGGAGGCATTTATTCAGGTCTGATGAGGGAACACTGATCTTATTATTATAGTTTATTTGATTATTGTTTTACTTCCAATTTTGTAAGTGAGCAGAGAAATGTATCACATTGCTTTAGTTGGTGTTTCTGCAGGTAAGTTAAATGGCTAAACAGTTAAACATTTTTGAAGTTTGTTGCCCACAGAATGCTAACTCGAAGTTTTCTGTAATGTCCTTTGTTCCATCCCTTCTTATTGTCTTTATATTTTTATCTCTTCTGAGCTTTTATGTAAACTTAGAATTTAATATATAAGTAAAAATAAACAGTTATGCATTATGTTGCTTGCAAAACAAACAGGAGGTAACAAACACTACAAGAGTATTTCTCAAAACATGTAGCTTTGGCAGTTAATTATTTGGGTTGTCAAGGAGAAAACAGTGCCAAGTAGAAAAAAGTAAGAGCTGCCAAATGATGACTTTGAGAGATTTAAAAGTATAGAGAAGAAGAGAAAATTCCCATAACCCTAGAGGGCAGCCAATACTCCAAAGTATATTATACAGGACTGAGATATGATTTTAATAATAATTTAAAAAGCATCTGCATATTAATAATTTTTTGTAAATAAACATATGAATATGCAGAGATACCTTACATGAATGTGCTATTTTCTCACTTTTTTGAACTGGTTAATTTTAATTTATAATATTTTTAAAAAATCAATATATTATGAAATATTTTATATATAATTTTAATTAAATTTCTGATTATCACTAGAATGGTGTCTCAGGAGTGTTATTATTGCTACAATTATGTTTGTTTTAAGCTACTTACCTGTCTCATATTTCTCAGAAGAATTACACATCCACATGTGCTCTCAGCAGTGTATCAGAGAATGTGTTGATCATATCATCTTCTGAATATTCATGTTAAAAAATAAGGCTAATTTACCACAATGGAAAATGAAACACCAGTATTACATTTATTATTTATTTATTTTTACATATATTCAAACACTCTGGGCTTCTAACATGTATGTAAAAAAAGTGTTCATTTATTTTTAATTATTTATTGTTATCTTTCACCTTCAAATCAGTTCATAGACTTTTTAATACCTTGAGTATTTCTGTTTTTACACCATTTGCAAATATATTTCACACTATTGCAATGATTCTTTTTCAATGTTTTGATTTCATGAAATTCCTTATTATATTAGAATATTCACCCAAGAAATCGAGTAATGGGAAGCTCAAAGTTCAATAAGAAACATCAGGCAGCTGAAGCCCCATCATAGAAGATCAGGAAATTTGAAAAGAAGATGGAAGGATAGGGAGGTTAAATGTTGCTCAGGGAAAGGCAGACATTTAACACTGTTAACTGATTGCTTAGTATTTCCCTTACATATTTCTCTTAGTGTTTCTATTACTTGCTTAGTATTTCAATAATGTCCACTCTTCTCTAGTTAAGCTACAGCAATGAATTTCTGTTCTTCAACGAGGGCAAAACACTTTTGCAACCTACAACTGGGTAACAATTGAAAAACTTCAAATAGTGGTTGGCCCTATATAAGTCAGTCCTTGGACACAGAAAATATTTATGGATGTAACTCTTACACATAATGTTAAAACTCCATGGCATCATGCGATCTTTTTGTGGTTTTTTGTAGCACAAGGAAGGGAGCCACTAGTTTTTGAAGCTGGGCCATAGGCTAACAATCGTACATCCTGAGTAGACAAGGCAAAACAGAAAGTAAACAAGGGACTTCTTGGGGAAGCCAGTGCTCTGTGGTCTTTTTTACGTTGTACTATACTTTGAAGGAACAATGTTTTCTCTCAGATGGTTCTATCTCCTTGTAAGCAGGAGAGTAACAAACCCTGCTGACCTTGAAAAGTACTCATTAGCATGATGAACCTGGGCTTTTTGCTACTATTTAGATTTATTCTTGGGTACAGACCAGAACTCACCTCAGGCCTTCTAAGATTCTTTTGTAGTACACCAAAAAATCCTCAATTTTGTGAAATATAAATAACACAATTGATTATCTCATGTAGAAGATAATTATTGAATGTAGCATTAAGGTGTTTGACCTTGTTCACAATCCACTTTATTTAAAGCATTATTAGCTGTGTGGCTTTATACAAGTTACTTTTTGGCTTTTATCTAGTTTTGGCTTTCTTAAAATAAGGGATATATCCTCATATCATTATTCCCTCTAATGTTAAACCTTGTGCAGCCTGTAGGCTTGTTTTATCAACTCTGCTTCTCATCAGTCCTTCATTCTTTAAGATTTTGGAGCCCTGAAACTAGGGTGACTGATATATTTTAGGAGTCCTGCACTTTTTGAACAGAAAATGGAGAAATAGACATGCTACTATGTATGGGTTTGATTCGGTATCCCACCGAAGTCTCATGTAATCGTGGCATGGACAGGGCTGAGTCTAGTATTTGTGATTGGTTTGTTGTTTGGTGCTGGGATTGGTGATGTGAGCATTGCACCTGCCCAGGGGTGGAAGTGACATACAGTGTAAGGACAAGAGAAAGGCATGTCTTTCTTTCTCTCTTGCTGATTTGCCTTGCTGTTTGGTGCCTGCCATGAATGGCTCTCCCATCACACCGCACTGCCTTGGAGCCAACTAAGTATGGACTGAGACCCCCAAGAACTATAAGAAATAAACCTTTCCTTCTGTTTAAAAGAAAAAAAAAAAAAGAACCTTTGGAAATGGCTTGGGGGAAGAATTTGGAAGGGTTCAGGTACGTCACCTAAAAGTGGTGCTGAAACAGCTTAGGCTGTTCTGTATGGGAGGTTCTGGTGAGAGCTCAGAAGACCAGAAGGCTGATAGAAAGCCTACTGGTAAAGACCAGGCTCAGGAAGTTTCTGCTGGGAAGAAGGACTGCATTGGGTGCTGGACTCCATATGATGTGTGTTACAGCTTGGTAGAAAGTTTGTCTGCATTCTGCTTTTGCCCAGAGACTGAGATTAATGGTGATGGATTGATTAATCTGGTGAAAGAAATTTCAAGGCAATCTAACATTGGAATGGTGACCTGGCTATTGTTGGGGGCTTTTAGCCAGATTTATGTTGTGAATCAAGAACAAAGAGTGCAGCAGGATGATTTAAAATGTGAGTTTGACCAGAAAGCCATGGACTATAAAGAGAGAGCTGAGACCCTGATTTCTGAGAAGGAACAAAGAAATAAAAATGATGTCCTGGGGGCATTCCAGGAAGCAGCAGGTCTCCACCCTTTGTAGCCTCAAGCCAGCAAAGATGAAAGAGTTTGCTCGGAGGAGAATGCTGCAGAGCACCATGTTCCAGAGTGGTGACAGAGGCCACAGGAGGTTCCAAAATGGCAGTGGCCATACCGGATTCCAAAATGGCAGCAGCATAGAGAAGCTTTTCCTCACAATCAGGTTCAGAGAGCTCAGGGATCCAGGCAGTTGATCCCTACAGCCAAGAGAGAGGAAAGTCTAGCTACTGCTCCAACTGGCAGTGGACCTTGGCAACATCCATGTGGCACTGGTTTGAAGTGCAAGGAAAATGTGCAACTCCCACCCCAACTGTAGAGGGCAATATGTAACGATGTAAGGGTGAAGCCAAGGGTACATTGGAAAACTCAGAAGTTTGAAAAACCCAGGACTGTGGATCATCTAAGAAAACATGCAAGAATTGAGCAGAGTGGGCTTAAGAGAAGCTATGAAAAAATGGAGCTCCTGGAAGTTCCAAAGGGGTGGAATCACTCAAGCCTTTTGGAGTTTGCAACCAGATTGCTTCAGATGCTGAGCATAGAACTCCAGGACTTAATGTTTGCCCTGATGGATTTTGGACTTGCTTTGGTTACAATGCTTTGTATTCCCCTGTTTGTAACTTTTGGAATTGTAATGTGTGTCTTGCACCTTTATATGTTGGAAGTGTTTAACCTCATTTTCATTTGTACAGGGGGTTACAAATAAGAGTTTGCCATAGATCTCGGAGGAGATTTGGGACTTGGACTTTTCGGCAATACTGAAACTGTTAAGACTTTGGCAACTCTTGGAGATGGACTAAATGCCTTTTGTATAAAGGATGCACATGAGTCCTTGGGGGGGGGTGCCGGGGGTGGAATGTATGAGTTTGATCCTGTGTCCCCCCAAAGTCTCATGTAATTCTGGCATGGACAGGGCTGAGTCTGGTGTTTGTGACTGGTTTGTTTTCTGGTGCTGGGATTGGTGATGTGAGTGTTGTACCAACCCAGGGATGGAGCTGACATACAGTGTAAGGATGAGAGAAGACATGTCTTTCTCTCTCTCTCTCGCCAGTTTGCCTTGCTGTTTGGCAGCTGCCACGAATGGCTACCCTACCACACCACATTGCCTTGGAGCCAACTAAGTGTGGACTGAAACCCCCAAGAACTGCACAAAATAAACCTTTCTTTCCCTAATTTTGGATGTCAGGTATTTTGTCTTAGCAATGAATGAAAAGTAACTAAGACATACTACATCTTTAAATTCTAATAATTTCTCTCTGTAAATGCTATACTAGAGTATTTTTTTACTATGTTTTACAAAACATAAAGCTAAAGAAGGGATTACTTCCTCACCAGTGGCCTGGTGTTCTCAGGTGTCCTATCCCTATTGAAAACTTTCCACACTATGCTCCTAAAAGGGAAAGGTAAGGACATTAGCATTTGTTCTCCTTCTCTAACCCTTCATACTTTTCTAGAATCTTTGTTATCACCACTTTCTTATTTTATCTTTTTCACATCTCTCCTTACACCATACTCTGAATTGCTTCTACTTGTATCTTCAAGTCAATCAGAATGGCAACCTAATAAGTTAATTATAATATTTGAAATCTAGAAAATCTGGTGTTTTTTTTTCACTGATGCCAAGATTTCAAACCTCTCCTTTGGTATTAAATTGAAATTTTCTCTTTTGGAAGCCAAATCTAAATATTAAGTCTTTGACTTTGATTTTGATTTCCAGCTATAGCACAAATAGTGCTACTACAGTATTCATCATCATCAAAGAAAATTAATGTCTCTGCTTGACTAAAAAAGTAAAAACAAAAAGTTTGTATTACACTGATTGAATGCTGAATGAACCCAAGGGGCCATATATGAAATGGTGCCAGAATAGCACAACTGGGCAGTGGTAGAAGGCTTAGGGTTTAGGGTCTCATAGGCAATTTTTAGGTAATTAGAGGCATGTCCATTAGGGTGATTATGAGAGCTGATTCCCTTTTTCTCCCCTTCTTTTGCTTCCTGGCTGAGGAATACTGATCCTGTGTCTGCCCAAGGCCTCATGTAACCTGGACAGGGTTGAGTCTGGTGTTCATGATTGGTTTGTTGTCTAGTGCTGGGATTGGCAATGTGAGTGCTGCACCTGCCCAGGGGTGGAGCAGACATACAGAGTAAGGGCAAGAGAAAGGTATGTCTTCCTTTCTTTCTCTATTGCTGGTTCACCTTGCTGTTTGGTGGCCACCATGAATGGCTGCCCCACCACACCACACTACCTTGGAGCCAACTAAGTATGGACTGAAACCCCTGAGAACTGTAAGAAATAAACCTTTCCTTCCCTAAATTTGGGCATCAGGTATTTTGTCTCAGCAGTGAGTGAAAAGTAACTAAGACAGGAGGTGACTGATTTTGCTCTGCAATGTGTTCATACCATGATGCTGACCACAGGACAAAAGCAAGTAAGTCAATTGATTACATGCTGCAACATCCCAAACAAGCCAAAATAAGTCTTTTCTTTTTTTAAATTAACTATCTCAAGTATTTCATTATAGCAATGGAAAGTTGGCTAACAAATCTTGGTACAACAATTGAAAGAGCAAAGAATACTGTTAGATAATTATTTGTATTGCTCTTTTATATGTTATTGCAATTTATACTTCTGTAATTATTATTTACAAAGATAAACAGATTTCCAATAAAAATTATAAAGTTATGCTTGTCATTAATACACACTCGCTTTCTGACAAAGAGTATTATCATATTTGATTTTAAGTACAAATATGTATCTAAACATAGTTATTATTTTTGGGTGAATAACCTCAGATTGTTTTATTTTTAAAATCAACTTTATACATATATATTTAATTTTAAAGTTTTTTTATCAGCACATGCTCACAGCATATAATGATTACATTTATATACTCTGAAATAGAGAAATTTTAAGTGTAAAATGCATTGAGTTTTGACAAATGTATGCAGTTACATAGTCACAAATACAGCACAGAAAATTTCTACCACCTCAAAACGTTGTCTTGTGTCTCTTTGCCAGCAATATTCATACCTCTTCCCAACCCCTAGTAACCATTGTCTTGGTTTCTTTCACTATAATTTGATCTTTTGTAAAATTTTATGCAAATAAAATTATATGTTCGGCAGTCTTATTTCTGGCTCTTTTGATACACCATAATGCATTTGAGGGCTATTAATGTTATATATACTGTCTCCTCTTTGATGCTGAGCAATATTTCATTTTTGGATGAACTATAATCTAATGAGCATTTGGATTATTTCTAGTTTTCAGCCATTATTAATAAAGTTACTGAGAGTATTCATGCCTAAATATGTGTGTGAAGAAATATTTTCATTTCTCCTGGATAGATATCTAGGAAAAAATTACTAGATTTTATGACAACTCTGTGTTTTAACTTTCTGAGAAACTCTCTGTTTTCCAAGTGGCTATTCTATTTTGACTTTACTCAAGTGGCATATCAGAGTTCCAGTTGCTCCATGCAAAGCTAGCATTTGGTTATGTGACCCAACTTAACATTAACCATTCTAGTGGGTAAATAGTGTTATCTAAGTCTGAGAGTTAAATAATGATGTTAAGCATATTTTCTTGTGCTTATTTGCTAATTGTGATCTTTATGAAATATTGGTATAAAATTTTAACCCGTGTTTTATTGGGATGTATTCTTGGAGTTGTACTGTACACTTTCTGTGTAAATTCTGAGCATAAGTACTTATGAGGTATATCATTTGACAGTATCTTTTTCCACCCTGTATTCTTCCTTTTCATTTTCTTAATGTATCTTTCATGGAGTAAGGGCTTTTATTTTCATTTTGAATGAATCTAATTTATACATTTTTATTATGTTTGATATTTTCTTTTAAAAGTAATGTATTTGCTTTTCCTTTTAAGTTTTCCAGATGTTTCAGCTTATTTGTCACAAAGACTATCTTTTGCCCATAAAATTGGCTTGACATTTTTATTGAAAATCACTTGTCCATTGTGTTGGTCTATTTTTAAACTCCTCTTTTGATCTATTTATCTGTATATGGTTATTACTGTATCAGTTGCTGTGATCTAAATACTATGTCCCTCTAAACTCATGTTGAAATCTTAATCCCCAAGAGTAAAATATTAAGAAGTATGTTGGGAGGTGATTAGGTAATGAGGGAAGTTTTCACAGATTAGATTAGTGCCCTTATAAGGAGGCCCAGGAAAATTTATTTGTCCTTCCATTATGTGAGGAGATAGATAAAATGTACCATCCATGAGGACTGAGTTCTCAACCAGATACTGAATCTTCCCATGCCATGATTTTAGACAAACATCTTAGCCTTCAGAATTATGAACATTACATTTCTTTGGTTTATAAATTGCAGATTTTAATATGTTTTGTTATAATAGTCTACATGGATTAAGGCACCAGTATTACACTTGTCTTCATTGCTATTAATTTATAATGTCTTGAAATCATGTTATCATTTAGTGTGATTAGTTCTTGTAAAACCCATTTTGGCAATTCCAAATGTTCTGTACTTCCATACAAAATTTCAAATTGGCTACAAAAAAGCCTACCAAGATATTTATTGGGGAGTTGTAGAGTGTTTAGTTGAAGAAAGGTGACATCTGCATTAGTCAGCTTTCTCACCACTGAGACACATTACCCAACATTCAACAAAATAAAGCAGAGGTTTAATTTGGCTAATGGTTTCAGGGCATTCAGTTCATACTCACCTGACTTCAAGGCAGAAACATCATGTCAGAAGAACACAGTTGAACAAAGATGCTTAGTTCACAATGGCTGGGAAACAGAAGAAAGGAAAAATATCAGAGAAAAAACAGCAAGGTGCTGGATGTGCATCACAAGATTTTGCCTCTATGACCACACAGATACAGTTCAAAGCATGTGATTCTAATCCATTGTGTGGTTCTAAAGTCAACAAGTTGATAATTAACCTTAAAAGTCACAGTATCTTAATAAAATTAGTTTTATCCATAAATAAGGTTGTATTAGTCAGTTCAGGCTATCATATCAGACTACTGCAACTGTGTGTCTAAAACAATGGAAATTTATTTTTTCATAATTCCGAAGGCTCAAAGGCCAAGATCAAGGCATCAAAGGGTTTGGTTTATATTGAGGTCTCTCTCTCTTACTGATTTTTGAATAGCTGTTTCTCATTGCATCCTCCCTTGGCCTTTCATTTAGTTGCACATGGTGAGGGAGAGCTTCCTGGTGTCCCTTCTTCTTTCTGTGAGGATACCATTTCTATTGGATTAAGGCTGCTCCATTATGACCTCATTTAACCTTCATTGCCTCCCCACTTGCCCTATCTCTAAATGCAGTCACATTGGAGGTTAAAGCTTCAACATATGAAATTGAAGGAGGTCACAATTTATTCCATAATGTTCCACCCTCTGGCCCCTCGAAATTTGTATTCTCATATGAACAATACATTTACCCTTTCCAATGGCTTTTAGAGCCTTAACTCAATCTGGAATCAATTTAAAGTCCAAAGTTACATCTAAGTCACACATGGAAAGACTTGAGGTATAAATCATTCTGAGACAAAATTCCCCTCAAGTTATGAAACCAAAAAATATGCTTCTAAAAAGCAATAGTGCAATACGCATATGATAGATATTTTAATTTCCAAAGAAAAAAAGGCAATAGATTCTAAGCAAGTCCAAAACCCAACAAGGCAAATTTTATCATACATTTAGGTTAAGAATAATCTTCATTGACTGGATATTCTTTCATCAGGATTTCTTGGAACAATAGCTCACTTTCTTGGCCCAATACAGTAGCACTGCTCTCAGCCATGAAGTAGGGTGACTTTGCCAATGAGATGATAGACTGGGATGAACAGATGGCCACATCCTCTGACACTGAAGAGGTAACCCGGGCTGTGAAAGTAATGGATAGGAAACTTTGATCTTAAGACTGTGCTCCCAGGGCCTGCAGTGCCAGTGGCTACCATTGTCTGAATTGTCCTCTGAGTCAGAGTATTTTCAACAGACTCCTAAATTTAATCTATATGTGTCTTTATATTTGAAGCACATTTCTTGTAAACAGCATAAAGAGTTCAATATTTTTTTAAAAAAGAAATAATGTGACAGAAAGGATATTTTGCCTTGATTACTTAATTTGACCATTAAACATAACTGCTGATAGGTTAGTTTGAAAACTACCCAATTTTTCTGTTATGTACTTTATATATCTACTCTTTTCCTTTTTGTCTTGTCATCAAATGAATAATTTTTTATGTTACTTCCAATAATGACACATAGCTACACATCTTTTATTTGTGATGAGACATGAGACTAGGTATTGCTATTTAATTTACTATGGTCTATATTTTCACTTAAGGTGCAAGAAATTCACAAAACATATAATTCATTCTTTGTCCTCCGTGAAATCATTATTACATATTTTACCTCCACCTATAGCACATATCCACAATACAATGTTATAATTTTCATGAGAGTCAATTCTTTTAAAAATACTCAAGTATTAGAAAATGTATTTCTTTACACAGGTCCACTTTGAGGTATATATTTATTTATTTCTATTGATCTAAATTTATATCTGTTTACCATTTTTCTTTTTCTTGAAGAATTCTCTTTTGGAACCAATATGATTCTGTAAAGTTTTCATTTTGTTACATTCTTGGAAATTAGTTTTTCTGGTTATATAATTCTAGGTTGGTAGATTTATTTTCCTCTCAGAACTTTACAGTATTCTCTTATTTTATAGATTATAAAAATTCTGCTGCTATTCTAATGATTTTTCTTTTGTGTGCAATGTAACATTTTCCCCTTAAAGATTTTAAGACTGTCTCTTTATAATTGATGGCTAGCAATTTGATTATTCAGTGTTGTGTGTAGGTAAGGGTGGTATTTGAGTGTTTTAAGGCATATTCTGCTTGAAGTTTATTGGAGATATTTGCTCAGTGTTTGCAATTTTCATCAAATTTGTAAAACTTGTGATGCAATGGGGGTAATGAAGGGAACACAAATAACTGATGATTACAGAGAAATAGAAAGAAACTAGGTGCTATGACAGATTTCTACCTAAACATTCACTAAAACTGAAAGTCAACACAGACACTTGAATTTTTCAATTGGGCACACCAATAATAATTGTCTGCATAAGCCAATTTAGTTAGAATTTTTTCCTATCTTGCACTTCAACAAGTAAGTTTAGAATAGTCTGGCTGATTCAGACAATTACATTGTCAGTGCTTTTTGTATTTGCTTTTAGTTTTCTAGTATTATTAAAATGGTGATGTTTTAATTTCTTAATAATCACTTTTATTTTAGCACATATTTTAGTTTTGCCTTTTATTCCAGGGTCTTGTATACTACAAAGTCAGCACTTCTATGCTATGAGATTTAAAAAATTCAGCTTCACCTGTTCAGTTGAGTAATGATTGCCTATCATCTGTAAGCAGAATTCATTTGGATGAGAGAAAGTACATTGTGTCTATCAATTACCATAAGGCTTTTTATATGCTTAATCTACACAGTTGCAATAAAAGAAAAAAATGAATCATATTTGCTATGTTGAGTTCCTGGTAAGGACACAAGCAAATATGACATTTTTAAGATTGAAAAACTTTTCAATAATAAGATTTTGTTGCCTGAGGAAGGGCTGTGGACCAAAAATATGTTTATACCATGCTTTTATGGAAAAAGTTTTTAAATGGAATCCTTGTTTTTGTAAGACCATTGAAAAATTTCATTATTTGTATGTTGCACCTAATTAGGGAACAAAAGAGTATTGTACATTATAACATAAAATTACAGGTCTTCTATGTTGATAGAAGTAAATATAAAACTTTCAGTGCAAGGTAAATATGATGTGTGACTGGATAACTAGGAAAACTCATTAAGAACTAATGGCTTCATGTTCATGTCCTCATGCTCCTGTGGAGCATGGCTAACCACTTTCCTCATCACTGACAGTAGTACTCTGTTTATCCCTCTGTTATGGTTTGTGTCTAGCTGACCCCCCAAAACCTGATATAGTTACAGGTAGGAATTTTTTAGAGGTGTATAGATCTATAGTGTGTAATGTTGGGATTAAGGGTGTGTGCTTACTAAATTAGTTCACTGATTGGTTTGACATAGTTCTGGATAAGATTAAAGGTGACACACTCTGGAACTGAGTGCCACATGCCCTAAGGTGGGTAGTCTGGATAAAAATATACTAGAGAGAAAGACGGCTAGTGTGGCTTGTCACTTGCTTACTGCCTTCTACCTGCCATGAACAGTTTGTCCTCTGCTATGCGATCTACCATGCCTCCTTGAGTTGGAGCCAGCTGATTATGGACTGAAACCTCTACGAACTGTAAGATAAATAAACCCTTTTTCCTTTAACTTCAAGTGTTGAGTATTTTGCCTCAACAATGAAGAAAAGTAAGCAACACACCCTCCTAGTCAGGCTTCAGCTCCCCACCAGCCCATTGAATTATTCAAGTCTATCATGTCTTCCTATGAGAACCCTGTCACAATAACATATGCTTCCCACAAACTCTGTTGGTTTACTTTGTTCCATAGTACAACTTAAATGTGTTTCTACATACTATATGCTTTTTCATGGGCTATGAGTATAGGTTGAAAAATAAACAACATTTTCATCTGTCCAACGGTAGATGTGTGCTGATAATACCAGGAGTAATTCATCTGTGTCCAATGAGGAAAAGAGGAAATGACCAGAATAAGTATAGTGGTAAGTGGTTTTACTGACTGCTGGCTTGTGTGTTAGGATAATACATAGATTTGTACCTTTGCAATTATTGCCCCTTTAATTTACTCCTTTTTATTTTCTTGTCTCCAGAATTCTTCATAAAGAAATAAAAATTGATGACAATCAATCTGCCTTTAAAAGTTGTTGAAAGACTGAGTCACACAGTTGAGGAGAGTGAGCTGGAATACAGGAGAGTGAAATTGTTTTAAGGATAGCACAAACTGAAACAGAGATAATCTCTTTAGGACCTGTGGCTTTAGCATTCATCTAGGGACTCTGAAACTTAGTCTGACTATCAGCCTTAAAAATGCTCTGTTCCATGCTCTCTTGACATGACACTGGTTTGTATGAGCTCTAAAGGCTTAGATGAGTCTGAGAGAACATAGTCCTTTACCATAGTTATAACTTTTACTGCCTTTTGTGGTAAGACCTGAGTCATATTTAAATTCAGTTCAGTGAAGAAATGTGAATTGTATGAACATATGAGTTTAGGGCCTATACCATCTACATTTGCCAAGATTATTTCACATGCTTGGATTGGCCGGTATATAAATAGCCATTGGCCATTTTAAGTAAAAATTTTACAATTCCAGAATAATGATGAAACAATAAAAGAAACCATTCTTGTCATCAGCATTAAGGATTATGTGTCTGCTTGAATTATGAAAGGTCTCAATGAGTGTAAATGTTAGTGATTCAAAGGTGATCAACAACAAGCAGCAATGAAAAGAATGAAATACAAGTGACATGATTTGCTTGTTGCCCCACAGACTGGGCTCAAGTTTTGATAATGTACATAAAACCCCAGTTACAACAAGTATAAGTATAAAAACATCCCTGGCTCAATAGAGAAGTGGTGAAAATAATATTCATGTTATTGGAAAGAATACAAGGCCCAGATAGTAGAGAATGCTTCAGATACTCAGTCCAGAATCTAATCTCCACAGAAGCCAGGTTGGCTAATCAACAAAGAAAGTTGCTGTTTTGACAGTATTTTGAGATTCTTCTTTTATGGTTTTGGAACATTTGATCAACAGAAAAAGACTTGAATAGACAATCACGGAGTACTTGAAAAGAAGTCTTTCAGTGGATTTCTCTGTGACTTCTGTCTCCTGTGTCCCTTCTATATCTCATTAGAATTAGGAATCACAGCCAAGAAGTCAAGTTATCTGTGATAAAAAGAGAAAGCTAAACTGGTATTTTAGGTTTCAGAGCTATTAGAAAATTTATCACTGATGAGATTAAAGCATTAATGTACTTATGATAAATTCCCTTTTCCCCTTTCCCATAGCAGTAATGAAATAAGCATCGAATAAAGAATCCGAAGACTTAGATTCATATCCATTGCACACTAATTCCTACCTGTAAAGACAGTTTTTCAAAGTAAAACAAAAAGATGCTAATTAGTAACAATAATAAATGAAAATATAAAAATCACCAGTAAGGAGCCAAATTCATAATAACATAACATTATAATGGTTATGTGTAAATTATTTATAATTATAACATATTGCTTAAAAAGTGTTAAAAATAAAATAGAGAATAACATATTATTAATTCTTTAAAAGTATGTAAATGCAAATTTTTCCCATTTTGTAGGTATTGTCTAGTCACTCTATTAACTGATCACTTTGCTGTGAAGTTTTTCAATTTGATGCAATTTCATTTGTTGATTCTCACTGTTATTTCTTGTGTAATTGTGATTCTGTTTAGAAAATCCTTTTCAACAGCTATAACTTCAAGTGTTTAACGTGTTTTATCTTCCAGTAAGTTCAATGTTTCCATTTCAATGTTTAGACTTTCATACGTTTATTTTAGTTGAGTAAGGGGTGAGAGATGAATTCTGCTTCTCTCTTCTGAAAACAGATTTCCAGATTTCCCAGCACCGTTGGTTGCATAGGCTATCTTTCCTCTAGTGTATGCTTTTGGCCCCTTTGCCAAAGATCACATAGGTGAATGTGTCTGGGGGCACTTCTGCATCCTCTATTCTTCTCTATTCATCCACACATCTGTCTTGTGGCAGTATCATGCCATTTTTATCACTGTTTCTTTGTAGTATAGCTTGTAGTCAGGATGACACCACCTGCTTTGTGCTTGTTTCCCAAAATTAGTTTTGCTAATTCTGGGTCTCTTCTAGTTCCACATATATTTTAGGATTGTTTTCTCTAGATCTGTGAGTATGCTGCTGACATTTTGATAGGGGTCGCAGGGAATCTGTGTAACAGTCTTGAGATTATGGCTATTTTGATAAAATTGGTTCTGCCTACCTAGGAACAGGGGACCTCTTTTATCAGAGAGAAACAATATCTAGAATTTATAAAGAACTTTTAAAAACCCACATAAAATAAAGGGCCCAATCAAGAAAATGAGAAGTGAAATGAACAGACACTTCTCAGAAGTACAAATGACCAACAAATATACGAAAAAATGTTCAGCATCTCTGACCATTAGAGAAATACAAATTAAAACAATTCTAAGATTCCATCTTACACCAGAAAAAAGGGGTATCACCAAGAACAAATGCTGAAGTGACTGCAGAGATAAAAGAACCCTCCTACATTGTTGGTGGGAACATAAATTACCACAACCATTATAGAAATCAGTATGGAGATTTCTCATAAAATTAAAATTAGGAATTCCATATGACCTATCTATTTCCCTTCTAGGTATCTTCCCCAAAAAACTAAGTCATCAAATTACAGCAATACATGCATAGTGATGTTTATAGCAACACAATTCAAAACAGCCAAATCCTGAACCAGCCTGTATACCCATCAGCACACAAATGAATTTTAATAAGTGGTATCTACATGTAATGGAATACTGCTTGGCTACAAAGAAGAAAACATTCAAGACTTTTGTATGAAAATGGATGCATCTGAAAAGTGTAATGTTGAGAGAGATAAATCAGACACCCAAGTTTAAAAACTGTCTGGTATCTCATATGAGTAAGGCAAAGTACAAACAGAGAGCAAAATAAAATTTGGATGAAAGGAAACAAGAGAATATATCTCTTGTAAATGAAAAGTAGTCCAGGAGTCAGAGGGAAGAGAGGAGGGGAGAGGAAAGGGGTAAATAAAATTAAGATATGCTATGTATGGGAACCTAATAACTTCATTGAATACATGCATTATGTGCCATGTATGTGTACTAAGAAAAATAATAAGAGTGAAAATAGGGAAATGGAATTTAGAAGCTGAGACAGGGAAGAGGGTGGGAAGAGGAAGGAGATTAAAAAGTGACACAATCTGTAATATGTACATGTACTCACTCCCCAAAATGAATGCAAACTCCATGTACTACAGACATGTACAAATTAAAAAAGCATATAAATGGTGCTACATGTAACAATGTGGATTTGCCTGTGGATCATTAAGATATGTGAGATAAGTTAGACATAGAAAGACAAATATGGCATGATCTCCCTTACAGAGATAATCTAAAAAAATACAATTCAGAAACAGAGTAAAATCACATCATAGCTACAAGGAGTGGTGGGCAATGGGAAAGATTAATAAAATGGTACAAATTTTTCAGATACAATACAAACAAAGAACTGGAAACCTTATGTGCAGTATATTCATGAGTTACAGATATGTTGATTAGCTTCACTGTGGAGATCATTTCACAATATGTACATAGCATAAAAATATGTTGTACACCTTAAATATATATAATTTCTACTTGTCAAGTATACCTAAATAATGTTGAAAGAAAAAACAACTCTTGGAAATAGTATGTATCAAAAGTGCTCTGACTATTTCCCACTCTAGATTGTGTGTTCTTGCTCTTGCACTGATCTCTTCTGTTTATAAACTAAATGAAAGATCTATCATGTTTATAGGGGTTAAACATGTCTTTCATACCATGATTGCTGCCAGTGGTTCACTTGATGCTACAAGGGGAATGAATGTTAAGGTATACAGGCAATTTTTAGTCTCAGGAATAAACATACTAATTCCCTAGGCTCCTGAATATAGCAAAATAATGTTAGATAAATTGCAAGAGATGCCAGTGCAGTGATTTAAGAAGTTTTCTTTTTTACTTTTGTTTAAATAGTGATCTCTCTCCCTCTCTGTGTCTCTCTCTGTCTCTGTCTCTCTGTCTCTGTTTCTCTCTCTGCCTCTTGCTTTGGCTGTTAAATTTACAGCACTTAGATCATAGTATACCATAGTATATAGTAGGATTCAATGGGTGGTTATTGATAAATGAAGTGTAGCCTGCATGATGACAGCCCAAACAAGTTTCTGTCACTCCAGACTTTTCTGTGTTTAAAGGAAAGAACGTGGTCGATAAACTCAAATAAATTATGGATTAGCAATTTTGTATGTGATATTGGGAAATGAATAGAAAAATCTTACTTTGTGGTTTCTTTTGTTGTTACCTAGGTAGGTGGAAGATGGTCTGGAGAGTAGGATGGGGGCAAGAAATGAAGAAAACTCAGGTCTCACAGTTAAAAGAAGAAAAGCTTAACTCAGGAAGGCTCAGAAATCAAAGAAATCTTAGTGGAAGTGGAAAGCATGAAGCCGTGGAATATTAATGTTGGCAAAAGAAGAAATACAGGAGATTGTTTCTGAGACAAGGCATTTGTAAATAAAGAATTCCTGAAGACTAAAGAGGAATACTGAGAGGAGCATACATAGACTACTAAAAGAAAGAGTATACAAAAGTTTTTAAATACCAAAATTATTCTATTTCCTACATGAGCACTCTAATATGAAATATAACATAGCAACATAAAATGCAAAGCAGTAAGAAATTAGCCTCTTGCATTATGCCTTTCAGGCAGGGCCATGTCCTGTTTGGTAGAGGGTATGGTCTTTGAAATCGAATCGTGGCTCAGCTAGTTACTTGACCTTTTGGAAACTTGGGTGCTTCACATCTAAATCACAAATAACTCCCTTAGCTAAGTTTGACATTTTACAGTTTCACTAACCTTCAATTTCAGTTATTGTTGGATAACTGTGGTCCAAAAATATTAAGTGGAAAATTCCAGAAATAAACAATGTATAAGTCTCTGAGTACTCTGATGAAATCTTGCACTTCTTGCTGAGTCCTGCCAGTAGAACGGGCTATCTCATTGCTCAGTGTATCAATACCGTATGTGCCACCCATCCAATAGTCATTTGGATGCAGTCTCTGTTAGCAGGTAGCTTGCCACATTATTGTAGTGCTTGTGATCAAGTAACCTTTACAGAGTAGCCCATTGTGCCACAATCACTTTGTCATTTAACTTACTTCCTCTCATCATATAGGCATTGTTTCATCTTATATTATCTCAAAAAAAGATAAGTATGAAAAATAATGTATTTTGAGCAAAAGAGAGACAGAACATGTTCACGTAACAAGGACTGTTGTAATAATAGGCTGTAATAAAAAACAGTCCTTTTTATTATTGTGGTTGTAAATTGTTTAATTTATAATTTAAGCCTTTTGTAGATATATATGAAGAAGAAGTATATATGAGGATCAGTAATGAGGTTGCAGACATCTGTAAGAAGTCTTAGAACATTTTACTTTACAAATTATGAGGCACCACTCTATGAGATTTGTTGATATGGCTAAATATGTGATAAATAGTGGCTTGGCATGCAATCTTTTGTTTTCTCTCTTCCTCCTTCCCCTTCCTCTTTCTGTCTTTCTCTCTTCCTATTGAGGAAAGAGAAACCACTCTGTGCTTAAAGAAAACACATTTCAGAGTTCTGTGAGTACTCTGAGAAAACTGAAACTAACTATAATTTCTTGTTAAAATCCTTACTATTACCTTGAGTTTCTTTTGATGGCTATACAAAAGCGATACTTGATAGGACACCTTTGCAATATTTGGGGAAGAGGTGAGGGCAAGATTTATATACATAACACAAAAACCATAGGTATTTCATAAAATACCAAACTAAATGTAGGTACCTGTCATGCACTACAAAGAATGGCCTAGTGAGGAGAGAGAATAGTTGATTCTACTTGCTAATTGCAGTTATGAGTAGTAGGATTACTAGGATGTGCAATATTACTGAGATAACTGCTGCTCTTGCAAAAGAAAACAGGAGATAATTTTCACATGACTCATTTTTACCATCTCTTTTTTAATCTATGGTCTCATCTTTCTACCATGCTTATAAAATAAATAAAGTAAGACAAAGTACTTTGGGAGTAGACAGTAGAACTGGAAAAGGATATCTTCTTTTCCAAAGACTTTATTTAATTTTTGAGTTTTTCAGAATGCAAATTTGCTTAATTTTAAATTTCTTGAAGCTTACACAATTTGCGAGCACATTTACAAGATTATCACAAAATTAAGGTATCCCAGTTGAAAGGGAAAAAAAATCCTGTTTCCATTCTAATATTACACTCAGTACATCACTTCTAATACCAGAAGTATGGGTCTTGTTTCTTCCACATTAAATCAGTCACTTCTCAGCAGGCACTGACTAGATATCCTACAGTTTAAATAAATTCTGACTCTATATCCCTAGGGTTGGATGTCAGATCTCACAGTTAAGGATTCCTTTCCTACATGACTGTTTCAATTCACATAACAAGTGTGTCCCAGTTGCCATCTGTTTCTGGCTATAAATTGAAGATTGTCTTTAATCCGTCCTCCTTTTTGACTTTTTTTTTTTTTTTTTTTTTTTTTTTTTGTGGCACTAGGGTTTGAACTCACAACCTTGCTCCTGCCAGGCAGGCATTTAAGCTGCTGAGCCAAACTCCCAGCCCTAGTTTTTTGAGGCAGGGTCACACTATGTAGCTCAGACAGGCCTTATGCTCGCGTTGTAGCCCAAGCCGGCCTCAAACTCACAACGCTCCTCCTACCTCAGCCTCCCGAGTGCTGGGATTAAAGGCGTGTGCCACCACGCCCAGCTATTTTTGATAATTTCTTACAATGGCTCCCAGAATTGAGGAAGGCAGTTTACTTACAAAATTGTGAGTTTCTCACAAAAAGACACAACTCAAGCCCAGCCAGGCGGAAAACCAACCAAGGGCAGCGTGTGAGCAAGGGGCTTTCAGCTGAGGACCACCCCCAGCACTGCCACATGTTTGTTAACCCAGAAGCTGTCAAAACCCCTTTGGTTAGAATTTCTTATGGAGTCTTTAGTAGTAGTCATGATCAGTTAAATCGCTGACCATTATAACCAACTCACCCTCTAGTCTGTCACTAGGACTTCTTGTAGGTCTGAGATGGGGAAAGAGTAAGAAGGCCCTGAAAATTCTAACCTTCTTATTGTATGGTTGGCTTTCCTGGAAACCAGTCCTCATTGTGCACCAGGAAAAGAAGAGAGCAGAGAACAAATACAGGTATTTCTTATTATGTAACATCAGCAGAGAAGGGAGAACACAAAACATAATCCTAGAGAGATAAGACAATTTAAACCTGCATTTTTCTGTTCTGCCTTCAAACTGCACACTATTCATCAAAGCATAGCAGCTTAAAATTAAACTTCTATCCCCCCTAGGAAATTTTTGCTATGTAATGGAAAACCAAACAAAAATATAGCTTTGAGCCGGGCGTGGTGGCGCACGCCTTTAATCCCAGCACTCGGGAGGCTGAGGTAGGTGGAGTGTTGTGAGTTCGAGGCCCGCTTGGGCTACAACGTGAGCGCAAGGCTGGCCTGAGCTACATAGTGCGACTCTGCCTCAAAAAACCAGGGCCAGGAGTTTGGCTCAGTGGCTTAAGCACCTGCCCTGGCAGGCGTGAGGTTATGAGTTCGATCCCCGGTGCCGAAAAAAAAAAAATAGCTTTGTATTTTGTTAGCTTTCTATCTCTGTTGTAAAAATATTTGAATATTTCGTTAGATGTACTACCCCAAAGATGTTTCTTGGGGAAAATTGCAGCTGCCATAGGGACCCTGTCTAGGAGGGAGATTAAGATATACTCTAGGTACAGCCCCAGTTTGGAAGCACCTTGGTAGAATTTGTGATCTCACGAAACATAAAGCTAAGACACTGAGATCCCATTTGGGGGAGGAACTGAAGTTTGCATGCATAGACATTTTTTGCCAACCTAGTATTTTTGGAAATATTTGGGTGGTTTTGTCCCAAACAAGTGAAAACATAGAAAGAAATAGTGTCAAGAAGAAAATATACACTGTTTCCATTCACATGAATAAAGGAATATTCAAGTCTTTAATATTTAAGCATATATATATATATATTTGTTTCAAACCCAAAAGTTGTGCCTTGAGTGTGGTCTCTGTGCACATGGTAACAAGACCCAATGTACTTCATGAAACCTCAGACAGAAGATGTGCATATAAAGCAAAAAAAAAAAAAAAAAAAGATCAGATCCTATATAAACAGATGTTCTTGCTTTTGAATTATCATTCAACTTGCTGGTATCACAATATTACTTTGTCATCTGGAATAAGAGCAAATCACAGAGACATCAATGCTTTGTTAATATTCTGGTGGTAGATGAACT
This sequence comes from Dasyprocta punctata, assembly GCA_004363535.1. NCBI lineage: Eukaryota > Metazoa > Chordata > Mammalia > Rodentia > Dasyproctidae > Dasyprocta > Dasyprocta punctata. The sequence continues at coordinate 33,268 of RJWM01013400.1, forward strand.
GCAAGTATGTGGCATCTGGTTAGCTTTCAGAGAAGCTAGCAGCTATACTTCTCATTAAGTGGGGATGACTTGGCTTGCCATGGCTGTCAGGCATATTTAAAGCTGTTTTATCCTCATAACAAATGCCAGATGCCAGGCTAGATTCATAAACATGAGCCAGGTTGAATTTGAAAATATTAATGTGCTACATTGGAAACTTTATGTTCTACTTATTTCATTTTCCAAAGCTTCACACATACAGTGTAAGTAATGAATTCCTGAGGCTCTGGTGTTAGGACAATGGAATTAGAGCTGGGGAGTAGAAATGGACGTAGGCTGTGTAAGTCCAAGAGGCTGGAGTAGCAAGAGGAATTCCCTTATCATCAAACAAAAAGAGCCTTAAGGTTCTACAGGATTGTTTTAAGTAAAAGGTAATTTTTAACTCCTGGTTTTCTCAGTGTCAAAGAATAATGGAATTGACTTTACAAAGCATGTGCCTTTTTTTTTTTACAAATGATAGAGGTCTCCAATTTTCTGGCCTTGGTGTTATCACATGCAAAATAATAAGGGTGATTAGCTACTATTTTCATGAAGCAATTAGCTATTAACCTACATAGGGCTCCAAAATTTTAATGGCTAACTGTAAGATAAAACTGAAAGTTCTATTACTCTTAAAATATATCTGGAAAGTTTTGGGGAAATATTTGTATTCTCTATAAAAACATATTTCTAATTTCTAGGGGAAAATATGATACTTACAAAATCCTATGATATTTGTGAAATCCTTCTTTGAAAAATGATATACCACTTATTCCATAGTATTTGAAGCTATAACGTAAAGTAGAATTAAATTATGTTTCTGTATTGAGTGCTTGAGTGACTGAGAAAGTCTCCATGTCCATAAAATGGGGACATGTTTTGAAGTTGCACATAAAATATTTAGCATAGTGAATTGCTTATAGAAAGGATGCTATATATTTCAAGTATTAATATTTGTTTTTACTTAGAAGCCTGATGATGAATGGAAGTATAGAAAGTTCTAGTTAATTTAATTCAAGCCACAAAGCTAGTGTTAGGACGAGGTATTGAATCCAAGTGATCAGATTCGGAACTACTTTTTTAAAGAACAAATTTCTTATACTGCTCCACTGAGCTACTCTTACATCACAATATTATTGTAAGTACATGTTTAAAAATGCATTTGATGGGAACTCAGTATTTCAAATTCTGCTCAGTAGAAATATCATCCAACTTTTATTTTGAATATTATTGGATATGTTTTCCAAGTTTATAAAAATTCAATAAAATATATACTAGCATGCTGACTTTGGTATAAAAGATAAAAAGAATTAACAAGTATCCAAATTTAATATTCTTTTCATCTATTGTTCATACCAGTATGCTTTAAATATGAGTAAGACATGATAATTTTATTCAAAGACATAGCATGAAGACCCATGACTTTCCAATGTACCCAGTGTTTTGAATGACCTGTCACAAAATTTTGGAGAAGAGACACCTGAATTAGTGTCACAGGGAGATAGGGTGGGAATAAGCTATCAAGAGACTCTGAGGTTGGAGGATGTCTAAACTGAGTCTCAGTGCATGGGAAACATTTCCAGGTAAAGAAACAAAAGAACCCAAGGTGCCAAGCCCTGAGAAGGCCTGTCAAATCTGGGGATGTTAGTAATATCAGAATGCCTAATAAGAACTCATATTTTTGGGACATAGTAAGAGAATGGTTTTCCCAAACAAAAAAACCCTTACTTAATAGAATGTAGGTACTCTTCTGAAAATGCATCTTTGGTGAGATGGTTCTGATAGTTAATGAGAGTAGACAGGATGGGGCATAGTCAGAGGTGAAAAACAAAACCAAAAAATCAACAAACAAAACCAATAATGATTTTCTTGCTATAATCCAGATAAAAATAATAATGATATGAAATAATGATGAAAAAATAATGATGATATAAAATGGTGACAAATATGAAGAAAACAGAAATGATAAAATTTGGTGAGATAAGTAATTTTAACTTGACTTAAATGTTATGCAATGTATGCATGTATCGAAACATCACACAGTACCTCATTATTATGTACAATGCTTTTGTTTTTATGCATCAATTAAAATAAAAATGAGGTGGTAAATAAAATAAATGCAAAGAAGTTGGCAGAAATAGAAAGAGATTACCACTCACAGTGATCCTTCTGCTTCAGCCTCCTGAGTTCTGGGATTACAAGCATGCACCACTATGCCCAGATTACCAGTTTGTTTTCAACTGAACTTAATCTTTCTTTATTCATTATTTTAGTTTCGAATAGTAATTGTAACTGACAGTTTGAAAAGACTCAAGTTTCGACAGTGCAATGTCAGAGAACTTAAAATTGAATTTTGTGAAGAAAATGTGAAACAATTAAAACATGTCCTGCATGTATTCTTGTGTTTTCATTATTGCTTAACAAAACAACAATGTGCATTTATTTCTCTCTCCAAAATATGTTGCTATGATTCATTTTCCCAGCTTGGGAATTTTCAAAATTGAACCACTTTTAAACAACCCATATCAAGTTCTTATTTGGTTATTTCTTTGGTACACTAAAGTTATAATCCTGGCTATAAATAAAAAGTTAGTTGCAACTTTGATGTGATATTTGATTCTTGAATAAACGTCATAAACAAATACAGTGACAGAGTTATGTATGAATTTGAAAAGTTATATTTAGTACAAGGTTTCCACCAACTGTTTTAGTAACTTTAGTAACTGTGGCTGTAGTTTCAGTGGAAAATGCACTCAGTTCATCAGGATTCCCAAGATTTAAAATAGTAAATCAACAAAACAGAATAACAAAAATAAAATAGTATGCATAAGATTAGGAAAGTCAATGAGAAAATAAAAAGTATTTCTAAACAATGTTCTACATTTAATTATTAAAAATTTAGATATGAATAGAAAAAATTAATCTTTTTCTTTCTTCTGAACATGTATGTGTTTGCCTTTGCACAATAGCAAAAGTAAATTTTTGGAAACACTTAAATACATACCATACTGAAAAATATAAACTTAATGAAATCATTAAGTGAATTTCTATCTGAACCAGACAAAGTTGGATTCAAATCTTGGCTCCATCTCTTGCTGACCAAGTTTCTGAAAGCAGGAAATTATATTTTGAGTTTCAGTTTTCCTAAGTATAATGTGGAGATAAAAATGTTATCTCTTTAAAATTGTTTTAAGGATGTAATGAAATTTACACAACACCCTGTTTTAATAACTATAGAGTTTTTAATACTCTTGGAATGATTTCTGCTTCATTTCTCCCATCCTCCGTTAGAAAATAAGCTCATTCACAGGGAAACTGCATCTGTTTTGTTTGCCATTGGATTTCTTAGAATAATGTTTGGTACATGGTGTTTTATAAATATTAAATCAATGGCTAAACCTTGAATATGGAGCAAAAATATTTTTTATTGTTTCCTGTAGCGATGAGAATAACTAAAAGGTTTTAAACATGTGAAAGAGGAGCACATAGTAATGATGAATCTAGATATTAAGGAATATATAATTCTAACAACAGTGTGTTAAATAAGTACTTGAGAGATGGGATGGACAGCAAAGTAGACAAAGAAATAATTGCAGATTTCATGCAATTTTAGAAAAATTAACGTGCATTTTTGTAATTCGTATCAGAAAATTCACAACTCTACATTAAAATCCAGCCTTCCTATTCTTTTTACCTTGTAATTCTCTCACTTTTGCTAACAAAATAAAATAAAAACTCCATAAGTTAAATGCCTAATCCTTCCTTAATTGGAGAGTAGAGCAGTTGCATGGGAAGCTCATGACCTGTGCTGAGTAGAAGTAAATGTGGATTCATCAGTCTTCTTACTTTTGGGGCAAGGGAGAAAAACTTAAATGACATTCTCTTTGCATGTTGTGATCTCACTTTTAAAACTTGTACATCTACTCTGTTACAGGCTCGCCCTTATTTGGGTTGATTTATGTGATCAAAGGAAAGAAGGCCATTTCTCATCTTGTTCATGCTCAGAGCCAAGATTGAAGTGCCCTTAAGGTTTCAACATGAGCTTTGGGTTCTGCAAGTTATGCCAAGGTCAACATAAGATGAATAATGGTCCAGGGTGAATAACTGATTTCATTTTCAGTGTCTTTCTAGCCTAATGAAACAGAAATAGGAAAAAGATTGGGAAGATACACACACACACTCACACACACATAGATAGATAGATACAGATAAAGATACAGATACAGATATAGATACATCTATATGGATACGATGTTAAAGCTTTCAGCTATGCCAACCGACTGACCATGATGGATATACACTGACACTCAACAACTCATCTTTCTTTTCTCAAATTTGCCTGAATGGAGAATTAATTGACGTCCCCTCTAAACCACATGGACCGCACTTTTTGGAAAATTCCTTCCTTCATGGAATTTAAATTTTTGCATCCTATCTCTACTAAGAGTTTAAAAATCTGCAATTCATCCTTTTGCTTATATTTTTACAACTTACTATATGTTCCTTCTTTCATTGACATAAATAAAAGTTATTGTTTCCACCTCCAAATTCACTTAATGAAATTCCTACCACAATAATTATCCCAACTGATGGGACTCTTCCATTCATTATCACTATGATTTTTTTTTCTTTTTCTCATCATTACTACCTTGTATTCTCATATCTCTCTCTTTCCTAGACTAGAATTCATGGAAAAGCCCCCAAACTGTTCTCAAGCTATCTTAATATTCTTGCCTTTATACTTATTCAAAAATGTCAATTCCAGTTAAATATAGTAGCCATACACCATACTCAAAAAGCTGATATTTGCAGAAACAATTTTACTACTATGCTGAGCAGCTCCACTTTAAAAATAAGACCTCCAATGTCAGCAAGCTATTCAGCAGCGTCTCAAAAGGGCCTCTGGATTTATATTTCCTTTCTCCCACCTACCTAAGTCATTATTTCACCCTTTCCAATCTTCCTGCTATCTCATTATCTACTCTCGACTCACTCCCAGCTGGGTAGCTCAGCTAACAGCTGTTGTTCTGGCACACATGCGAACTACTCATCTTCCTTTCACAAAATCTCTAAGCCACTTGCCTCCATCCTGCCTCTATATTCTCCATATTTATAATGGACTATTGTGCTCACTTCACCAGCGCATATACTATATAATGAATGGAAGGGCCTACTTCCCATAAAGATCCTGATCCGCCAAGCACCTGTATCCCAAGCCCTTCAACCTCCTTAATGACTGTTTTTGTGACTGGCTGGCCTCCATCTCTACACCAAATCTCTTCTGCATGATCAGTTCCTCCTTCTCTGCAGAATCAGATCCAGGGCAAGCACTACTAATTTCCTCTCTCTTATTCTCGTTGTGTCTCTGTCTAAAGCCAAATTCTACACAACCCTCACCAGCAAACTTCTTGAAATAATTGTCTTCAGAAAGTTCATACTTTGCACCTTCCAGTCTTCTATTCATGGCTCCAATTTGGAAATGAAATGGGTGAAGGAAATGTATAAATTTTAAACCCTAATAAATGTCATAGGTCTACCTTCTGTAAAGATTATACTAAAGCACATTATTACACAAAAGCTTGTACACATATGTCTTGAGAAACTTGAGAAAAAATGCTATTGTCATAGAGTGTGGCAAAAACTCTGATCATATATTATACTTAAAAAGGATTTTAATCAGAATTGAACTAAAATTAGGAAAAATTTAGATTATCATGCCTTGATTTACATAAAAATTTATTCTTTTATACTTGAGGGAAAAAACACAGTAAATGCACTGAATTTGTCTTAATTTTTGTACTCATTCCTGAAAACAACTGCACAAATTCAAGAAAGAGTGTCTACATATTTTCAGTCCATATCTATCAGCAATATTCAGAATATAATTGAATTTATGGATTTAGAAATGTATAAATTATTTTCTGTAGCAAAATAACTTATTCTCCAACTAAAACATGAATATTGAAGAATTGGTTGGTATTTTTTATTTTTTGCCTTCAAGAACCTAAAACATTTTAAAAATCCAAAATGTTTACCAAAGTTATATTTTATTTTGATGTGCTTCAAAACATAATTAATAATCTTACTCATTAACCTGCAGATTATATAGGTCTGTTTAATGTGTTGATTTTCAGTAACCCTGAAAGATATTAAAACAATAATAAATGAAGTTTTGCTTAACCACTTTAAGAGTTGATAGTGGCATCTATGGAGTTTTAATCCATTTTTTTATCTAATAAATTTGACAATAGACCTGCTTTGTCAAATAACTGAACATGACAACCAAAGAAAACTTTTCAAATCAACTTAAATATCATGATCTTTCATTTTTTACAAGTAAAAATGTCTGCACAAAAATTCAGAGCCATGGAAGATGATTATTGAATGTTAATATTTGAGTCTTGGTAATTTATAATTTTAGATGCCTTTTTTTAGGGATCATTGCAAATTTCATTTTCTACTGATGGAGCATATTAAAATGCCAAAGTACTGTGAGAAGGACACGTATTCAAGTTCACAAAACTGTGGCAATAAGTGATGGACTTTTCAGAAGGAAAATAGCCAATAGCAAAAGCAACTGGTCATAAACCTATACTAACAGGTACTCTGGTGAAAGTTTTAGATCTGAAGATGATGGATCCACAAGACTTGGAATAATAATTTAAAAATGAAAAAATTGTTAAGTCTCATTGAGGCCAGGATGCCACTGTAAAGACTAGATTTGTTCAGCTGGTTTGGAAAGTAATTTTCTGATATTAAGCAGAAGTTGAAGATGTGTAACAGTTCCTGTTACTCAGAGATTCTATCCCTAAGGATACATTCACAACTGTTTACTTGCTTTGGTCTATGAGGACAAGGATTCTATGGCAGGACTGTTTAAATATTAAAATTAGTTGAAATTTTAAAATTCAACAGAAAGTTGGAAGTATAAATTGCACATAAAATTTTGATTAAATGTAATCAGTATAGAACAAGAAATGCTACACTATAATGAAATGATTGCAACATAGTTACATTCAACATTAATATCAGCAGCATTAAAACAAAAATGTTAAATGTACATTGCATAGAATATAATTACAATTCGTAAATATCACAAATTATATTCTGAATATTGCTGTTTTGTTTTGTTTCATTTTTATTCTTCTGTTTCATTCCTTTTAAAATAAATTTTAAAAAATATGTAACTAAATCCCTGTGATAAATTCATTTTTAAAATACTTGGTGTGGTTTTTGTTTGTTTTGCTAAACCCAGACTCATATTTTGACACTGTTATTTCCTGTTCCATTTAGATGGAACTTTTGTATCACTACTTTGCTCCAAGCTGAAAAAACAAGTCATTTCTCTGAAACTCAGAATGGGAACTTGAAGGCAAGACTAGAAACCTGAGAGTGCTTTTGGGATGTGGCCTTCTCAGTGTTACCTTACTTTTTAAATACTGTGGATTTCTAGGAAATAAACTCCTAGATAGTAGATATGTCTATTCCAAAACAAACAGTAGATACATTTTGAAAATAGAGTTAGTGTTAATTCTTATAGGATGAGCCTGAACTTTCAAGTATATAAACAGAATATGTTTTATAGAGTGCTTATTTTCAATTCTATGAAATGTGACTTTTTAGGAGAATGATGGTTAAAGTGGTCAGAAGTTTTTAATTCTTCCTAACTTAAAGCTTTATGCTTGACAACATTATTTTATGCAATTGAAACTTGAGAGTATTATAAAAACAAAGCTTCAAAATATGACCTTAAGAAAGGTACCACTTTGAGACAAGAATTAACTTGTGAATGTCCTGTTTTTAGAGGTTCTGACAAGTAGGCATGAAATTTATAAATGATCATCACTATTTTTTTACAATGTCCCATTGAAACATTTATTTTATTTTTTTATTTAAGAGGAAAAAAGACACACATAAGAAAGACAAAAAGCAAAAGAAACAAACAAATGACAACAGCAAATCAACAACAGTAACATTATAGGTTTACAAAACTGAATGATAGAAACTTGGCAATGGTTGCAATATTGCATATAATTACCTTCAAAATGGTTGTTTACATTAACAGATATAGACATGGAAAATTGATCTAATCATATGAGTATTAACTGTTCTTTCTCAATAACTAATACATTCAGCAGTATGTACGTTTTAGTTATCTTACATATACATATATACAGATTTATATCTTTTTCCTTTTCCCTTCCCTCTTTCCCCCTTTTCCCTTCCCAATTACTTTTGCTCTTTGAGCAGTTTTTTTACCCTTACATAGTATCTATTGTAGATTTCGGAGAGATACCATTCAACCCAGCTATCCCACTTCTGGGCATTTCCCCAAAAGAATTGAAAACATCATATCACAGTGATATTTGTGCACCCATGTTTATAGCAACCCAATTTGTAATAGCCAGATCTTGGAAACAACCCAAGTGTCCATCAATCAAGGAATGGGTAAAAAAGATGTGGTATTTTTATACAATGGAGTACTACTCAGCTATGGAGAAATATTGCATTGAAAATTTTGTAAGTAAATGGACACAACTTGAAACCATACTCGTAAGTGAGATAAATCAAACCCACATGTGTAAATACCACATTGTCTCCCTAGTGTAAGAAACTGAAAAAGTATATATGATCATCACTATTTTGAATAATCCTTTCCAGGACTATATTTCAGACTGTTTTAAAATATGATTCCACTTTGGTAAGCACAAAATCCTTTCCTAATGCATATACTTGGAGTTTTGTTCACAAAAACAGGCCAAACTGTATAACTAACACTTAAATGTGACTTTAACTTTCCCTGCTGCTTTCAATCCTTAAAAATTTGAATGTATCCTTCTAGTTTTGCTGAACAAACAGAAAAAGGAAGATCCATAATAAAGGTCTATTTGTGGACAAGTGTTGGGAAAATATAAAAACACACGGTAATTGCTAGTGCCTACTTCACTCTCTTCACAGAGACATTCAAAAAATAGTGTAGATGTTGGTGTATCTCCAAAAAGATGTATTTGTAAAGATATTCTGAAATTCTTCCCCAGCTTGTACAACTTCTTAATTTGGAGGATACTCAAACACAAATATTTCTGAATTCTCAAACGTTATATCTAAAAGAAAAACTTTGAAATCCTAAAAATCAGAACTGCAATACCAGTGACACAAATGTAAGGAACAATGCGTGGAACTACTCTAACATGACCAAGTGCCAAGAAGTATTAGGGTTCTTAGATGAAATTTGATAACTAGAAACTCATTAAGTTCTACTTCAAAATAAATAAATGCAGATTAGCTACTGGGATCATTGAAACTCACATTGTTTCTGAAGCTTGCAGCCAAAAGCTAAGAGGAACTTAATTTACCACTGCAGTCTCTTGGAGCAGTAGTGATGCTTTCACAGTTTAGGTTTTGAACATGGGCTAAATAGTTTGGGGATTATAAATGTTCATTTGGGGAATAGGACATAGATTTGCAGCCAAATACATAAAACAAGGATTCCTTCAAGGATAACTTAGGTGTTGAGCAATGATGAAACTCTGGTGGTCACATTAATTATCAGTTTTAAGGATGAAGAACAAACAAAGTATCTTTTGTGCTGGTTGTAACTCCTGAAGAAGGTATTCCAGGTATTACTCTTTCAGAGTCACTGTGTTTTTTTCTGAAACAATACCCATAACACAATGCAACAGATGAACATGGGAAGTATAAATCAAGGGTCAAAGAACCAAAATGTTATTTAATATCAAGTAACTTGCCCATTTACATCTTCTGAAGATTTTCAATATTTCATCAAAAATCTATCAAAATTTGTATAACTAAGTATCAAAATAGGAAAATAATATCTCAAGGAAGTCTTCTTTTACTTTTAGAGGTATAAAATCCAAGTGTACGTTCTGCTGCATGTTTTCCTGAAGGTGGAAATAATTTTACTTTACTTTCCTGTCAACAGTGATTTTTCTGAATAGAAACGCACTGTACTTTTTTGTGTACAATGAACTTTAAGGGGCTTAGAAGACATATCAGCCACATTCTCTCTAAATTCTTAACTGAAGATCAGAAAAAGAGGAAATTGACTTAGTTAAACTTTTTATCAAATCAAAATCTGAATGTTCTTGCATTTTTAACATCCTAACATGATATGAAAGCAAATCACTCACTCCATTGCCTAACTCAGCTTTTCACTGGTGTTCACTGATGTTCAGAAGGAAAAACATTGGCAGTCTTAATGTATTTTACTTCCTCTGCACTTTGATAGATACGAACACAAATCATTTCCTTTCTTTGGGAAGAACCCAAACAGTTTTCTCCCTTGTCAATAAATAGAACTCTATTTAGCATGGCTCTACTAAATCAAACACGGTATTTGTCACTAAAATTAACCACTAATTATAGTTGCAGTGACTCAACCAATTAGTCTGGTAGACATCTATGGAAACTAAAAGCAAATAGACTAAAAGACAACGATCATCCCTTTTTTTCCTTTTTTTAAAAAAAGTAAATTGCAAGCTGTTAAAAGGCAACTTCAATCTAAATTTATTTTACTGGAAAAAAAGCACTTTGTTGTAACATGAATTTTCTCTTTTTCTATTCAAAATGATTTTCTTATTTCATTCAACACACATATGTAGTATAATTTACCTATATTAATCCTATATTCACCTAGCTTTGAATATCACCAATTTTTCCTCTACTATATTATTTGAATTTATGTAAAATACTTTTTTAAATGATAACAAATGTAAAGTTCTTATTTTTGCTTGCAGTTGGGTATCTAATATCCTGCTACAGACTGTTTGTATTTTTCTATTTCTTTATATTCAATACTATTTTGTATTGGAATGGAAGCATTTTATTTCAGAGTTTATCTGATGATAAAGCATTTCCCTTATAACAATGTTCTTGTAGATACACAGTAAAAATAAAAAAACACTAGAGTACTTGCTCCTTGATCTACTGTATAATGTATTGGTTGAGTCCTAAAATCCAGGCAGACAGTAGAAACCCATCAACTAGGGACTTATCTCTCTGTACCAACAGACGTATCCTTTTCTCACACCCCAACTTCTGAGAAAAATCGTGATTTCTGACTTCTGGTACAAGGTACTGATGAGATCAGGTAGTTAACACTGTGTTGCCATGAAGAATTCTTTTGGTAGGGAAATGAGAAGATGAGCATCTCAATTCCCTCTTTGGCATTCAGAGATAAGAACAGCCATTCAAGCAAGTACTAGGAAACTGTGAACATTAACAAAGGTAATACAATACTTCAAAAACTTTCAGTGGAAGGTATGACTGACTGAAAAATAAAAGATTATGTGGCTCAAGTAGGTACCAAATTGTCATTTTATGTATTCTCCATCTGTCCAGTTTTGTTTTTAGAGACTTGCACTAAGGCAATCTCATTAGTTGCAAATCAAACTAGAAATGTCATAGAAAATAACATATTGTCTTGATAATGATTATCATAGCTCAGAGACTCTCACTTTGAGACTAAGAGTTAAATTACTGGCCGGAAAATCTTCATTAAGTTGAATTCCCATTGCTACAAATTTAAGCTTAGATATTATTACAAATACAGAAAAATGATTTAAAGAATTATCTAGCTTGCCCAAAATTTGATTGAGTCTTAACTTGGTTAATTTTTGCAAGTCATTAGCTCCAGTCCCTTACATTTTACTTCTGTATATGTACAAATCTGGTACAGCACATCCATGACAAACAACTAGAATTAACTGTGCATACACATAATTAAAATGCATCTGCTGTGAATATAATGTAGTAGGACAAATATGAATGACAATTTCAGGTAAGCTGCATTTATATTCTGTTTCAGCTATTTTCCTACAGAAGTATAACAGTATATTGAAATATTATAATGAGATTCTGAGCTTTTAATTCCTTGATAGATGTCTGCCTGCATAAATTATCTTTATAATACAGATAAACCCACATAAAAGAATATTGACCAATTAAAAACAAAGGTCTGTGCTATATACTCTTTTAGTAAATTTTTACGGCACAAAGAGATACAACAGCAACAAAAATGACAGTGACGTGTCACTCCCCCCAGATCTGCATCACTGTCTCTGTGCTCACCTGTTACCCTGGGATGTCCAGCCTGCCTACTCCTCCCTGCTCTGCACCATTTACTGTATCTAACTCACCCTCAATGTCTTTACTTAAATATCTCATTTACAAACACCCTTGTCCATAAGGCACAGGGCTAAAATTGTGTAGCTTCTTCTGCATTTTGGGAGGGTTTAAGAAAGTAAAAAGATGCCATGAAGGTACACAAAGCAAGACTTTTGAATTAAAATAGTACACTAACATGATATTTCTATAGCCACAGTCAAATATTAGACAAGGTTAGTTGAAATATATTTGATACGAAATGAGTGCAGTTGATAACTTTTTGTTATAATGCATGATTTCTAAAAGTGAGGCTACTTTGCATTGATAAATGGTCTTATGTGGACTTTGCTCAAACACAAACTATTCAAACAGTCCTCAATTTCCTTCTTCACAACATTCCTTCGTATTTTCACCAATCCAGCAGCAGTGGAGCAATGGGTTTCCTAGAAAACTGGGTCATCTTTTCTCCTTGTCAAGGCAAACATTTCTTCCAAGTCATCTCAGAATAAAACATGTCTGCTCCATTCCCCTCACCCTCCTTTAGCGTACAGTTCCACTTTTCTCAACTCTGAGCTTCTAGTTGCAATCATCTTTGCCATAGTAATTATCATACCTTATAAATAACATATGGTATGCTTCTTTAAAACATGGATTTCAGGGCTTCCTTTGCCAGTTAGGTTCTGATTTGGTTCACTTATGCTGAGGCTTATTGTCTTTTAAGAAGTTCCCAAAGTGATTTCAGCCCATACTTTGAAAAACACTGCAAATATTTTTTATTTTTAAATAGTACTGTCTCAGTGCTAGAATGCTTTCTTAGCATACTTCAGCCCTTGGGTTTGATTCCAGCCCTCCTCCTGCCAACAGAAAAAAAGAAAAGAGTAACTAGCACTTTATATATTTTCCTCCTGAAACACTTATTTCATTCTTGTGACTTGAAAGAACTTATTGTTGAATAAAAATCCATCCTCTTAGAAAGATGCTAAAGGCTCGCCCTGTTCCAATCTTTGTCCTTATCTCCAGAACCACCTTGTTTCCTAATAGTGACCATGTATCCTTAATCTGACTAGCATTTTATTTTCCTGTAGTGCTCAGTTGGAAAGCCACCTTCACCAGGATGTTTTTCTTGATTTTTCTCATTTGGGTTAGGTATCAACAGCATCCAATGCATTCTTCTACTGACCTTAAAAAATACTTTTAAGTGTTTGCATTCCACAGTAGTACGTGCCATTTTGAAAATTAGAGACTCTTTTTCGGTAGGTCTAAATCAGTGACATCTAGCATAGGGCCTGGCAGGTATTAGGCACTAAACAAACCAAGAAAAACTGAAAGAAAAAAAATTAATTAAGGCCTCTTGCCCTGTACATTTAGAGAATTTTTAGCGGGATACTAACCATGTTTTAGTTAAGTTAGACTAAATGATGCTGAAGTAACTAACTCACATTTCTTTCTTTCTTTTTTTTTTTTTTTTTTTTTTCAATTCGCGGCACCGGGGATTGAACCCGCAACCTTGCGCCTGCCAGGGCAGGCACTTAAGGCACTGAGCCAAACTCCCGGCCCAGGTTTTTTTGAGGCAGGGTCGCACTATGTAGCTCAGGCCGGCCTTGCACTCGCGTTGTAGCCCAAGCCGGCCTCGAACTCACAAGGCTCCGCCTACCTCAGCCTCCCGAGTGCTGGGATTAAAGGCGTGCGCCACCACGCCCAGCTTAACTCCCATTTCTTAATAGCACATGGCAATGAAAGAGTATTTTTTCCCTCATAGGGTCTGGGCAATGCAAATTGGTCAGGGCTTTGCTACGAGTAACCACTCAAACACCCAGGCACATAGACTCTCTGACACTTCATTAGGAGGTATGAAGGTGGCTTATGGAGCTTCTCTTGTATATTTCATGTCCCATGGCACTTTTATTCATAAGCCATTCCCCATGGTTTGACACACACTCCCTGAACCTCAGAGGAGTAATTGTGGGAAAGAATGGATATTTTGTGAAGGACTAATGTCTCTAACACCTGGCCCTCATGTGAGGAGTTATAATCATTCTTAAATGGAGCCTACAAATCTGTCATTCTTGAAATCGCCTAAGTTGTTTTCATACAAGGCATAGTTAATTGAAAACCTGGCAATTAATCAGAACACTCTCTATTGGAAATATCTAAATTCACCAGAGAAGTAAGAAATAGTGAAACCATTAATTTATCTGAGTATTTTTTATTCATTTAAAACTGATGACATTAACAAAAGTTGCACTTTTTAATCAGTTCTATGTCACTTCTTTTTTTATGTAAGCTAAGTTTGATGGCTGTGTTAGTTATTTTTGTCTCATTGCTGGGACAAAATATCTGATGCTCAAAATGAAGGAAAGAAAGGTTTATTTAGCTCACAGTTTGTGAAAGTTTCAGTCCATAATCAGCTGGCTCCGAGACAGGCTGGCATGGCAGAGGGGCAACAGTTCATGGTGGTGGAAGACAGAGAAAGCAACAACATCAAAAAGGTGGGAAGAGCAAGCATCTTTTCCTCCCTCATACTGTATGCAACCTATCCACTCTAGCGTGGGTGTAACATTGACAGCGTCTCTGTGTCCTCCTCTTGTACAAGCTCAGGATGCTTGCAAAGTGAGGACCTTGGTTCCTTTATGAGTCACTTGGTTAAGCTTCTAAACTTCTTAAATTGACACAATGAATAAATCATTGAAATATCTTAGGGCATAAACTGCTACCTTAGGGTATGTCCTCTACACCTTAGGATGTAGAACTCCTGAGCCACTTAGTTAAGCTTCTAAACATCTTACACTGACACAATGTATCAACCATTACATTATCTTATATCTGCATATGTTGTACTTGTATATCATATTATGATGATGTGTACATCAAGCACATTTAATTCACTGATAGGGTGATATCAGTGTTCTTTTTTTTTCTTTTTTTTTTTTGTACCGGGGATCAAACTCACAACCTTGTGCCTGCCTGGCAGGTGCTTAAGCCATTGAGCTAAATTCCTGGCCCTATTCTTTGAGACAGGGTCTCACTATGCAGCTCATGCTGGCCTTGTGCTCACTTTATAGCCCAGGCTGGTCTCAAACTCACAACGATCCTCCTGCCTCAGTCTCCCAAGTGCTGGGATTAAAGGCATGTGCCACCACACCCGACTGATATCAACGTTCTTGCCAATGTACTTGGCCTTGCTATTTCTTATGTTTGGTGCCTTGAAAAATCCAATAAAAATAGGAGAAATGCTCTACCAAAACTTGGGATATAGTATCTCAAAACAAATTATTTGATTATTTGTTATCTCAATTATAAAGTCATATGTTTAGCACTTTAATTTTTATAGTTACTTGAGTAGACTGGGTTCTTTAGTTATCAAATTTTAAATAAAATTTATTTGACGCCTTGCCTGTTAAAATACAACAATTACTGGGAGCTGAGGCAAGTGCAATCCTGTTTAAGTTTTACCTACATTTACTGATTAAGTTATTAGTCAATGTCAGTACAATTTACCAACTTTCAAAGAGTGTTATGAACTGGAACTAGTAGTTGCCAGACTATGATAAGCACTGTTTTATTTTGTTTTGTTTGCTACTCACCTCTACACTGATGGTGATTCAAATAAATTTTGTTGAGTAGTACATGAAATATATTTAAAATAAAGATTAATGTAATATTATCTTTGGGCTGGGGATTTAGCTCAGTGGCAAAGTGCCTGTCCAATAAGTGCAAGGTTCTGAGTTTGATCCCCAGTACCAAAAAAAAAAAAAAAAAAAAAGATAACATTATCTTTAACTTAATAAATTAGCATACTACACGGAAAGAAGCCAAGGATCTATTTTGAGCAGAAAATCAGATCAATCCTCCAGAGGTTAATACTATTACTGTAGGCTGTGTCCCATTCTCCCCGAATGAAGTGGCTATACACAGTACAGTCCAGGTTATGAGGAGAACTGAGGAACAACCTAGTAAAAGGGCTTGCTTATACATTATCAGCAATTGGAATTTGGACAAACAGACTATCAGTTTGAAATGATGTTCTCCTACTAACAAAAACAAAGTAAGATTGCATTATTCAGCTTAATAATACTACCTCAACTGTTCTCATCTTCTTTTTTAAAATTTTTATTTCTAAGTGTGTTTGTAGTTGTGGCTGTATCTTCTAATCTATTCCATTGATCTTCAGGTATGTTTTGATTCCAGTACCATGCTGACTTTATCACAGTAGCTTTGTAGTATAGTTTCAAGTCAGGGATTGTGATGCCTCCTGCCTTCCCTTTGTTGCCCAGAATTGCCTTTGCTATTCTAGGTCTTATGTGGTTCCAGATGAATTTCAGGAATGCTTTCTCTAGCTCTGTGAGGCAGGCAAGTGGTATTTTGATTGGGATTGCATTGAATCTGTATAATAATTTTGAGAGAATGGACATCTTCATGAATTTTGTTCTTTCTATCCATGAACAGGGAATATCTTTCCATTTTCTGAAATCTTCTTTGATTTTCTTCTTTAGAGTAACGTAATTTTCACTGTATAGATCTTTTACTTCCTCTGTTAGATTGATTCCTAAGTATTTCATTTTTTGGATGTTATAGTGAAGGGTGTGGTTTCCCTTATTTCTCGCTCAGTGACTTTGTTGTTTGTGTACAGACAAAGGGGCCAAACATGTACATTGGAAGAAAGACAGCCTCTTTAACACATGGTGCTGGGAAAACTGGCTTTTTATATGCCATAAACTAAAACTAGATCCATGCCTATCACCATGCACTAAAATAAAGTCAAAATGGATCAAAGATCTGAATATAAAGACAGAGACACTAAACTTACTAGAAGACAGAGTAGGTAAAAATCTTGATGACGTAGGAGTAGGCAGAGAGTTTATGAACAAAAATCAAATTGCATGGGAAACACTTCCCAGAATCAACAACTGGGATCTCATCTTACTAAAAAGTTTTTGTGCATGTCAAAGGAAATCTCCAACAGAGTGAAAAGAACACCCACAAACTGGGAAAATATGTTAGCCAATTGTCCATCAGACAAGGGACTTCTATCTAAAACATATAAAGAATTAAAAGAAATCAGGCTTCTAAAATTCAAGGACCCAGTCCAAAAATGGGCATCTAAAATGAATACACAGTTCTCAGAGAAAGAAATGCAAATGGCAAATAAATATATGAAAAACTGTTCAACATCAATGGTCATTCAGGAAATGCAAATTAAAATGCTGAGATTCCATCTCACTCCAGAAAGAATGGCCAAGATTAAAAAATCAACCAACAACAAATACTGGAGGGGCTGTGGGGAAAAAGGAACTCTTCTCCACTATTGGTGGGAGTGTAGACTGGTGCAGCCACTGTGGAAATCAGTGTGGAGATTCCTCAAGAAGCTAGGATTAGAGAACCCATTCAACCCAGCTATCCTACTTCTGGGCATTTTCTCAGAAGAGTTGAAAACATCATACCACAGTGATATCTGTGCACCCATGTTTATAGCAACCCAATTTGTAATAGCCAGATCTTGGAAACAACCCAAGTGCCCATCAAAGACTGGATAAAAAAGATGTGGTATTTTTATACAATGGAGTACTACTCAGCTCTTAAGAAAGATTGCATTGAGACTTTTGTAAGTAAATGGTCACGACCTGAGACCATACTCATAAGTGGGATAAATCAAACCCACATGTGTAAATACCGTGTTGTCTCCCTAGTGTAAGAAACAGAAAAGTATATATGATCCAAAATCTGTAATAAATACTACGTAAGGGTAAAAAACAGCTTGAAGAGCAAAAGTAATTGGGAAGGGAAAAGGCGGAAAGAGAAAAGGGAAAAGGAAAAGATATAAACCTGTATATATGTATATGTAAGATAACTAAAATGAACACACTGCTGAATGTATTCGTTATTGAGAAAGAACAATTAATACTCATATGATTAGATCAATTTTACATGTCTATATCTGTTAATGTAAGCAACCATTTTAAAGATAATGATATGCAATATTGCAACCATTGTCAAGTTTCTACCATCCGGTTTTGTAAACCTGCAATGTTACTGTTGTGCATTTACTCTACTCGTCTGTTTGTCTCTTTTGCTTGTTGTCTTTGTTATATATGTCTTTTTTTCTTCGTTTAAATAAAAAAATAAATAAATAAAATAAAATTTTTATTTCTATTGGTGCATGTTTGCAGTACACAATGATTGCATCCTACATAAGGAGTTGGCACAAGTACATAACACATATTAATTCTTTTTTTAACCCCTTACCCTTTCTTGCCTCATCCTCCCTTCATCTCTTTGTCCCTTTTCCTTTTGCAAAATATCTATCTCACTATTTCCTATTATCTGTCTTTAATTTTGCTTTTCATTCATATTTTAGGGTTTTCATATAAAAGAAACCACATGATCTTTAAGCTTGTAGGTCTGACTTATTTCACTTAACATTATGACTTCAAGGTGCATCCATTTTTCTGAAAATGACTCAAATTAATCTTTTTTATGAAGCATAGTACTCTGTTGTGTACAAATGCCACATTTTTAATCTATTCATCTATTAATGGACATATAGACCACTTTCAAAATGTAGTGCTTTTGATTTGTGCTGCTATGAACATGAGTATGTGTGTCTCACTGTAATATGATGTCTTTAACTCTGAGAAAATACATAAAGGAGAGTAGCTGGGTTACATGACATTTTTACTTCTAGTTTTTTGCAGAATTTCCATACTGATTTGTATGGTGCTTGTACTAGTTTACATTCCCACTAACAATATAGAAGAGCTGTTTTTTACTGCAGTCATTCCAGTGTTAATATCTGGAGTTAGAAATATAAAGAAAAATCAGAAATATTTCATGAAAAATTGGTAAGTCAATTTCCAAGGCAGAAAAAAAACAAAGCAAAACAACAAAACAAAACAAAATTCGAGCCCTTATTTTTAATTGATAGCCACACACAGTGTTTTCTAATTCCATTCCAGTTATTGTCATGTAAGTTTTTCTCAAAGACCAAGTTCTGTGATCAAGTAGATTTGAATCACTTTGTGTATTCTATTTACAGAGAAGCGATACATATTTCTAAACACAAGAAAAATTAAAGAGTGTTGTTCATTTGGTAAAGAATGACATTTCATTTTGCTCATCCCAACAAACACATGCTTTTTCTTCTTTACTTTAGTTGTTAACACTCTTCCAGAGCACGGCTCACAAATGACACTTTGCTGAATGCAATGAAGTTGGCCTATGGTAAGTGGTGAGGTGGAATTACCGGTACACTTATTCTCCATCTGCAGTGATCCTCATAGATAGGTAAGAGTTCTGTAGAAATAGACCAACTGTACCATGAGTGATGATGCTGGAGAAATAGAATCAATATACTGTTAATTTCCGTAGTTCTCTTTCAATCAATATAACTAAGTTTTTTTTAAAAATCATATTTAAATGTATCTCTGAGCTGACACAAGGAAGCTTTCCAGCTCATGCTAGTACTCGCATAGCAGGGTAGGAATATTACACTGGGGAGTTG
Source organism: Dasyprocta punctata (assembly GCA_004363535.1). Lineage (NCBI taxonomy): Eukaryota > Metazoa > Chordata > Mammalia > Rodentia > Dasyproctidae > Dasyprocta > Dasyprocta punctata. The sequence continues at coordinate 52,910 of RJWM01013400.1, forward strand.
GTATTTTGTTGAAGTTGGCTCTTCAGGGTAGCTGACGATCTGAGACCTGAACTTGCATATTTATGGCACTTATCACTAGGGATCCACATAACTGTCCTCAATAAGAATGAAAACCTGCTCTCATATGATGTTGCATGCCTGCTTCTCACTTATTCAAAATGCAATGAGCATAATGTTCTTTTACAAAAATCTTTTTGAATCCATAGGAATCATCATTTGAGTCAGCTATTATGTTCAGAGTAGTAGTGTCAGGAGAGACATTAAGACTCAAGTGTCTGTTAACATAGTAGGGGGCAGGTGTCCTTTGACATATTCTTACTTTTCCACTGGGATGTTAATGTGACTTTTAAGCAATAATTTTAAATTATGTTTAACATAAATGCCCATATCCTGTCTTTGAATATGTGTAGGCTGAGTTAATCATTAAGTCAATACAACTTCAGTATATTAAATACAAGAGAAGGGGGGGAGTGAATAAAATGTTCTAAAAAGGACTAAACTTCATTCTTATCCTATCCCACTAGAAAAAAATTAAAAATACCAAGAAAGAGAAAGTTG